>NDFG01000004.1:1164807-1176089 GCA_002167245.1 Sporophila hypoxantha | reverse complement strand
GGGTGGAATTGAGACTTGTGTGCCCAGGGTGGATTTTTGAGCCTGCCCACCCAGAGCTGCCCAGCTGTGAGCAGAGGTGCAGGGGCACCATGAGCCCAGAATCTGCTGATGGAAGTGCTGCCCAGCAGGAGCACAGAGCTGCCTGATTTTGTGGGTTGGTTTCTTTTCTTTTGTTTTTTTTCCTTGAAAACACTAAAAGAAGATGAGCAGCTGAAAGAGAAGCCAGCATAGTTCACTTGCCTCCTTAGAAACGCCTTGGTAGAATCCCAAGCCAGCAGGGAAAAGGCTTGGGATTGAAAAATGAGAAGGCTGCTGGTGCCAAGCCCAGGCAGAGAGCCTTGGCACGGGGCTGTGAGTTAGCATCCATCCCCTCTCCACACTTCCCTGTGAGGAGGGGAAAGAAAACTGACAGAAAAAAAAAAAAAAAAAAAGGGAAAGAAGGGGGAAAAAAAGAGAGAGAGAGGGAGCAGCAACCCCAGCCGTGTTGAATAACTAGCCACTGCAGCCTGTCCAGCAACAGCCCTGTGGATCATAAAAACAGCCTCTTCACATCCATTGTGGTTTTTGCTGCTAGGAGGACAAGGTACAAACACACAAGCCTCACACCAGGCTCTATAAAACCTTTATATTCCCCTCAGACCCAGAGTTTCATCTGAAGAATTTGCATCACCTAAATTAGAAACCAAGTTTTAAAATCATCAAAAAATGTTAAAGCAGAAAAAAAAATGAATAGCCCCTTTCCTTTCTTTACCCCCTTTCTGTGATTTTTAGCTTACCATAAAAGTTGAAAAGGTACCTTTGGACTTCTTTCTCGCAGCAGAGTTTCCACGCAGGGCTTTGCTGGCAGTTTAACTCCTGGCCACGTTTGAAGGCTCAGTCATTTCCTCTCAGGCTTGCCCACTCATTGTGTGCCCCATTTCCCCTCCTCTGAGGGGAGAGCTCTCACCTGGCAGCACAGGAGCCCCCAGCTGCGGCTGGCACTTGGGGCTGCTTTTCTGCCCAGTTGAGAATGGAACAACCAACCTTTGCTATTACAGACAACTGCATCGATGTTTCTCTTTTATTTCATTCTCTGTATAATCTTTGTGTTCTGCCCAAAGCCAATCTTTGCTATTACAGACACTGCCATCGTGTTTCCTTTTTATTTTCATTCTCTGTATAATCTTTGTGGTTCTCCAAGCCAACTTTGCTATTACAGACCACTGCCATCGGTTCTCTTTTATTTTCATTCTCTGTTAGTCTTTTGTTCTCCTCCAAGCCAATCTTGCTATTACAGACACTGCCATCGTGTTTCTCTTTTATTTTTCATTCTCTTTCTATCTTTGTGTTCTCCCTCAGTTGCACACAGGATGAAGCAGGCAGTGCTGCAGGTTCTGCACTGGTGCATGTACTCCGTTGCAGCAAAGGCACTCCCAGGCAAGCAGCTCCAACAAACCCCTGCTATTCTGAGGGGGGTTGCTCCCTCTTTCACCAGTCTCAACCTGGAGAATCACCTGCCCCTTCCCCCTGCTCTGGCCCACAGATGGGGAGTTGTGACACACAGGGATTAAACAGTCCATAAAAATAACCTGGGGACTGACATGGGCCCAAAGGAGCCCTAAGTAACAAGATCTGGAGCAGCATCTTGTTCTCTTGCTGCAGGATGTTTTCTCAGAAAAACTAAACAAAACAAAAAACAACTTCCCCTCCCAGTTAACCCCCCTCTCCAAAATAATTTGCTTCAGGAGAGTATTTCCTTTGCTTCTTCTCCCTCCCACCTGCTCTCTGATGCTTTTAACCATGTCCCCATCTCCAACCCAAGCAAAGGAGTTCCAACAGGCCTGGTTGAAAGTGGGACTGAGAAGGGCAGGCTCCTCCTCCCAGGATGTCCTGGAGCTCTCAGCTGCTCTGTTTCCCGCAGACCACACTCTGAATGCCTCAGATCTCCAATTTTCACTCCACTAGTGGCCTCATGTGGGGTTTTCTCATGGAGCCATTCTGGCAACCCTAAATGGATGGTCATGCTCAATGAAACTACCAATTACACTTGGTAGTCCCATTTTTAACACTAATCCAAGGAAATCTGCCTTTTTATTGAATGCAGACAGTAAAGAGTGAAACAAAAGGTCAGTGCTGTAGATTAGGAGGAGGGTTTAAAGCAGAGACAGCAAAAGTCACTTTTAATTGTTAGGTGCGTTCTGTTAAAAAATCAGCCTTTCCAGGCCAGATGGAACATTATCTATCTATCTATCTATCTATCTATCATCTATCTATCTATCTATCTATTAGTCTATCTATCTTATCATCTATCCACATACACACACACACACGACACACCACACCACATATATATATATTTGTAATAATCAGCCTGAAACAAAGCTGCACGTTGTGGCACACCTGAGCAGATACAGAGCTCACACACAGTGCTAAACTCAGACCAGTAAACGTTTGCTAGTGTGAGATATCCTCTCTGCTGCTTTTCTTTAGCCTTTTGTATAGGCAGAACAGCCAGCTCCACGCTTGAGCCCGCCAGATTGATTGCTGAGCGTGTGACGAGTTTCACAGGGTTCTTGGGATATGGGAAGAGATGAGCGGATCTGACTCCATTGTTTCAGAAGCTCATTATTATGTTTATCATATATTATACATTAAAACTATACTAAAAGAATAGAAAGGTTTGCATCAGAAGGGCTGGTAAGAATAGAATAGGAAAAAGAATGATAAAAAGTTTGATGTCTTGCTGTCTGTCGAGCCAGCTGGGCTGTGATTTGGTCATTAATTAAGAAAGAAACATCCAACATGAGAACCAAATCACAGATGCACCTGTTGCATTCCACCAGCAGCAGATAACCATTGTTTACCATTTGTTCCTGAGGCCTTCAGCTTCTCGAGGAAAAATCCCAAGAAAGTATTTTCCATAAAAAAGCTGTCTGTGACGCTAGCCTCCTCCCTTGCAGCCCTGGAGCCCTTTTGCACAGGAGCAGCTCAGGCCTGGCCACGATCCTGCCCCAAAGGTGGCCACCACTGGGTCACAGAGAGAGGCTCTGCTGGTGAGGGTCCAGATCTGAGGAGACCAAATTCCAGAGTGCAAAGAGAGAAAAGATGTTTTCCTCTTCGCTGGACAAAAACACAACTTTGTCTGGCAGGCCCAGGCAGGACAGTCTGATCCACTTTGCAGCGGCCCTGCACGCCGGACACGTACACAAGTGTGTTGGTACATGCAGCCTTGCCTTGAATGTACCCAAATCCCTGGCCAAGGGATTGGCAGGAAGGAGTATTCTGAGAGGATTCAGGAACAGCTGCAGCGTGCGGCTCCCCTCACACCAGCTCCAGCACCTTTGGAGCCACAGGAAGCACCCACAGGAGATTTGCCCTGGGTCTGCCAGCCCCTGCCTGCACCCACCAGGAGATGCCCTGGGTGCTACCTGCACCCACAGGAGATGCCCTGGGTGCTCCAGCCCTGCCTGCACCCACAGGAATAGCCCTTGGTGCTGCCAGCCCTGCCTGCACCCAAGGAGATGCCTGGGTGCTGCCAAGCCCAGCCTGTTGCCCAGGCTGCACCAACAGGAGATGCCCTGGTGCTGCCAGCCCTGCCTGAGGCCCACAGGAGATCCCTGGGTGCTGCCCAGCCCTGCCTGAGCCAGCTGCACCCACAGCCCTTCATCCACAGCTCAGAGCCCCCACCACCAGGGCCAACCCTCCCCTTCCCATTGTTTGATTTCTTGAGCCTTTGCCAAAGGCATCTTCTGAAGGGTTCACATGTGTCAGAGGCTTTTTCCTGACCAAACAGTCCTTTTGCATCCTGCTTCTCCCAGGTTGGAATCTGCTCGTTCCAGTGCCCATCCCCTCCGAAAAACACTGGAACCCGTCTGGGAGATGGTGTTTGATGCGCTGCTCAGTTCCTCTGAACTGCAAGGTAAAACTTGCTGAATGGAAATGAATCACAGCTTGTCCTGGATTTCATGCTTGTTTTTAGGTTGCTAAAAACACCCCACCCCGTTTAAACCACAAATTATTTTATTTGCCTTTGCTGTTTGTAGAGAAAGATTACACCCTTGTGCTCACCAAAAACTTCTTGTGATCAGTGCCAGTGCCAGGCAACCTTGAGAAGAAAACAAGTTTATCCAGAGAAGCCATGCTCAGCCTTGGTGAGGTTCAAAACACGAGTGAAGCAAACACAAGCACCAAAGGAGGACAGCCCTGGTGTCCCAAAGTGCCTGCTGCAAATGTCAGGCGATCCTCCAGATCCCCGTCCAGGTCTGATGATCTGCCAGCCCACCCAGGAGGTCTGTAGGAGCAGCTTCTCAGGGAGAATCCTCTCCTGTCCCTCACCCTTTTCGTCCATCTGCACCCCCTGTTTTAAATGCAAATAAACCAGTCGATTGAATATGAAGAATCCCACTTCTTTCTAACAAAAAGGATTTATCATCACAGCACTAATTAATTAATAAAAAGGATTTATCACACAAGCACTCACTTTAGGAATAGGCAACTGGCATCTGTGAGAGCATTCATTGAAAACATTTGTATTTACCCAAGGTAGGATGCATCAGGAAAGCCCTTGAGGCCATTCCTCTGGGTTTCCCGTACAATCAGTTGAAATTTCATTCTGCCATTCTTGTAATCTGTCACTGCTGTAACTTCCTATTGTGCAGCAGCTTCCAGTCATTTTCATTAGCAGCATTTCACAAAGAGCACAGTGGAACACCCCAACAGCTCACTGTGCCATTGGTGTCACCAAACACCACAGCCAATAATCCTGAAATCCTGAAATCCCGCACTCTTGGACCAGGTAGATGAAAAATGGCAAGTGTCAGCCTCAGTGATCAAAATTTCCTCACTCGTCTGTTGAATCCCTGTGCTCCCCTGCTTCCACAAGGCCATGGAAACAAAACAAAACCTGTGGGAGAAGAGAATGTTTGAGCATGATTAACTACCTTTCTGGTAAGGTGTTGCAAACCCACCCAGGTGTCTAGACAGTTTGAAAATACAGATCATATGTAGGGGAACAGCTGTGCTCCTCAAGTCCCTCTGCTGACTCAAATTAAGTAGAAACAAGCTTTTCAATATCAGATGTTCTCTTCCCAAGGAAATCACCCGCCTGTGGCAGGAAATTGGGTTTCTGCTTTGGTGTGATGCACTTTACTGCAGCCTGCCAGAAAGTGTCTGCTCTCTCAAAAGTCCTGCTTTAGAAAAAGTGAGAAGAACAAAAGTTTCAGATCTGTTTACATTATGGGAAAACCTACTGCGGAAACAGTATTTTTCAAAAAGAAAAAAACCCAAAAAAGTGGTTTGTGAGTACAGTGGAAAACAGTAAAGAATTGCAGTCAAACCCATTTAATAGCTCTGGATGCCTCTCAACCGTGCCAGGCCTCAGGGCTCAGGTTCAGCCCCCAGCTGCTGAAAAACTCCCCCTGACCTTTCAGTTCTCCCTCTCAGGTCTCAGAGAATTTTAGAAAGAAAAGTTACTAAAATAAGAATAATAAATGCAAGCAGGCAGGCCCCAGAGGGATGCTTGTCAGTTCTGGCAAGGCAGGGGCAGGGCAGCACAGTGCTGTGCACTGATAATGGTCCCCTGTGTCACCTTGTCACCCAGCAGAGCTCTGCTGAGTCAGGGCAGGCCTTGACACCTCCCCCAGCAGCTGCTTTTCAAATCCCCCCGGCTCTCTCCTTCGCCGAAGCACGGAGCTAAATCACTGCATTTCCATTTGCTTGCTTCTGCCCATTCCTTTCCCATTGTTTTTCACCTCCTCCTTTCCCCAGCCTGATTTATGTCCCTTTTCCTCTGCCTGCCCTGTTCCTTGCCCTTAGCAGCTGCACCACCCAGCAGGCAGCGCTGTGATAACAACGCCGAACCTCTCAGCGAAGCAGCCTCCCTCAAGGCCACGCCACGTCGGCTTTAGGCCACGCCCTTAAAGTAAGACCACGCCACTCACTGCCAGTTCCACACCCCTCCCTTTTGAGGCCACGCCCATACGCTGCAGGCCACATGCACTGTCTCCTTGAGCAACGCCATTCGCTAGCAGGCCACGGCCCCCTCCACTCGAGGCCACGCCACTCGCTGGTCAGGCCACGCCCCCTCCATGTGAGGCCATGCAGCTGTAGTAAAACTGCCGTAAAGCAGCCACTGTCGTAAAACTGCCGTAAAGCCAACACTGTCGTAAAAGGTGCCGTAAAGCAACACTGTCGTAAAACTGCCGTAAAGCAACACTTGTCGTAAAAAGTTTGCCGTAAAGCAGCGACTGTCGTAAAAGGTGCCGTAAAAGCAAACACTGTCGTAAAACTGCCCGTTTAAAGCCACTGTCGGGTAAACTGCCGTAAGCGCACTGTCGTAAAACTGCCGTAAAGCGCGACTGTCGTAAAAGTGCCGTAAGCAACACTGTCGTAAAATAGGCGTAAAAGCGCGACTGTTCGTAAAAGGTGCCGTAAAGCGCGACTGTCGTAAAAAGGTGCCGTAAAGCAACACTATCTAAAAATGCCGTAAAGCGCGACTGTCGTTAAAAGTGCCGTAAAGCGCGACTGTCCGTAAAACTGCCGTAAAGCGCGACTGTCGGTAAAAGTTGCCGTAAAGCGCCGGACGGCGTAAAAAGGTGCCGTTTAAAGCACGACTGTCGTAAAAGGTGCCGTAAAGCGCGCGACTGTCGTAAAAGGTTGCCGTAAAGCAACACTATCATAAAAGGCTGCCCCGTAAAGCGCGACTGTCGTAAAAAGTTGACCCCGTAAAGCGCGACTGCGTAAAACTGCCGTTAAACCACTGTCGTAAAAGGTGCCGCTAAAGCACACTTCGTAAAAGGTGCCGTAAAGCGCGACTGGTCGTAAAAGGTCGCCGTAAAGCAACACTGCGTAAAAGGTGCCGTAAAGCGCGACTGTCGTAAAAACTCCGTAAAGCGCGGAACTGTCGTAAAAAGGTGCCTCGTAAACGCGCGACTGTCGTAAAAGGTGCCGATAAAGCGCGACTGTCGTAAAACGTCCGCTAAAGCGCGACTGTCGTAAAAGGGTGCCGTAAAGCAACACTACATAAAAGTTTGCCGTTAAAGTCGGACGTCGTAAAGGTCCGTAAGCGGACTGTCGCGTAAAAAGGTGCTCGTAAAGCAACACTGTCGTTAAAGTGCCGTAAAGCGCGGACTGTTCGTAAAAGGCTGCCGTAAAGCGCGACTGTCGTAAAAGTGCGTAAAGCGACGACTGTCGTAAAAGGTGCCGTAAAGCGCGACTGTCGTAAAAAGTGCCAAGTCTAAAATCGCGGACTGTCGTAAAAAATGGTGTCGTTAAAATCGCGATCTGTTCGTAAAAAAAAATGCCGTTAAAGCAACTTGCTGTCGTAAAAGGCGCCGTTTAAAGCGCGACTGTCGTAAAAAGGTGTAGTAAACAACACACTGTCGTAAAAAGTGCCCGTAAGCGCGACGTCGTAAAACTGCCGTAAAGGCGACTGTCTCGTAAAAGGTGCCGTAAAGCAACACATGTCGTAAAAGGCGTCGTAAAGAGCGACTGTCGTGTTAAAAGCAAGCTCAGAATTATTTTTTTAAGACAGGGATTCTAATTTCCAAAGGTGTTGGCACCCTCAGCTGCCATTGTGCAGAATCATTGCTCACAGGGCCGTTAATTAAGGCACTGTCAGCACTTCCATCGCAAACCTCTGCCTTTTAGGAGTTTATAACAGCCATAAAACTCTGCTCTGGGCTGGTCCCAGATCACCCAGCACAGGAGACACTGGCAGGGAAGTCCCCACATTTGTCCCTGCCCGTGCCAGGGTGGGACAGCAGCAGGGAACAGAATGCACAGGGCAGCCCCCCGTGGGAAGAGCAAACTGTAAAACACGAGGCAGACAAAACATCTGGCAGCTGCTTCAAATAGTTCTGTGTCTGAAGGGCAGACAAGCCTGCAGGAGTTTGGAATGAGAACATGTGCAGAGGCAGGATGGTGCTGCAGTGTGTTCTGTGTGAGCACTGAATGGGGTTTGTTCCTTTCAGCACTGTTTTGTGAGCCAAGAAAGGCTGTGCTTTGGGTTAGGTTCTTAATTTTAATAAACTCTACTAAATAMATCACTGTATTTCCTTCTCCAGTCAAATGCAACTTTGGCATAAGATGAACAGCATTGGGAAGCGTGTGGGAGAGAGCAGGGCAGTGTGCTAGGAACTGCTTTCCATAATTGCCTTACCTTCTGCAGGAGARAAGGTGTGACTGCCAAAATAAGTTCCTAAAAGCGTGACGCACGTTCTTTGAGCTCCCACATCCCAGGGAAAATTGCCTTGGTACTGGCAGAGGCTTGGCAGGTCCTGGGCTCCAGCAGGGGAGGTGTTTGGGCTCAGAAATAAACCCAGTCCTGCAGACAAGGAGAGATATTGGCAGCTGCCTCCCGCGCTCCAGGCGCTGCCTTGTCCTGGCATGGTCAGCAGCGTGAGGGATGCCCCAGCTTTGGGCAGGATAGTGGGACCTGCAGCAGGACAGGCTCCTGCTCACGCAGCAAGCGGGATGAAGCCTGCAAACAGGGATGCACTTTCCTCACCTTGGCAGGAGTGGGACGCAGCAGGACAGGCTCACTGCTCAGCAGCAAGGGGACCAGGCTGCCCAAACAGGGATGGCAGCATTTCCTTCCTTGGGCAGGAGTGGGACCTTGCAGCAGGACAGGCTCCTGCTCACACAGCAGGGGACAAGGCTGCCATAACAGGGATGGACACATGTCTTACCTTTGGGCAGCAGTGGGACCTGCAGCAGGACAGGCTCCTGCTCATAGCGAGGGGATGCCAAACAGGGATGACACATTTCCTTACTTTGGGCAGCAGTGGGACCTGCAGCAGGACAGGCTCCCTGCTCACAGCGAGGGATGAGGCTGCCAAACGGGGGTGACACATTTGCCTTACCTTTGGGCAGCAGTGGCACCTGCACCAGGACAGGCTTCCTGCTCACAAGCAAGGGGATGAGGCTGCCAAACAGGGATGGCACATTTCCTTACCGCATTCCCTTACCACTCCTCCACTGAACCCTTCTCCCCTCGCTAAGGTTTTTCTGCACACAAATCACTTCCACAACTGGCAGGAGGAGCCAAAAGCTCCTGCAGGGCTTGTGCAGGGCACCAGGATGCCAAAGCTCTCTGAGAGTGGCTCCAGCAGTGCTGCAGCACAGGCAGGCAGCTCCCAGGGCCAGGAGCAGCTCCAAGTGCTGACCCTGGTGAGTCAGCACAGAGGAAGAGGAGGAGGAGAAGGATGATGCTGGCAGGGGTGGCTCTCAGGGCAGCCCTGACACGAGCAGAACCTGCAGCTTTTCCTGCCCCTCACAAGGGCAGAGATGTGCCTGCCACGCTGCCAGGGCCGGGAYGGAGGCAAGAACAGCAGAGCTCCACTGATTTATTGGGAGCTGCTGCTCTGTGATATCATTTGTTGATCCCATCAGGGCCAATCCCCAAGCCATGACTTCCTCCCCCGTTGCCATGGCGCTGTACATAAACAGGGCAGGTCATTTGTTTCAAATATTCCATGCAGCTGGAACACGAGCCTGTTTGGGTGTCTGGAGCTGAGCATGAACTAATTCCTCAGTTCTGTGCACCCTGAGCCACTCCCAGCCCGGAGTGCTGGGCAGAACCAGGCACAGGGCAGAGCCTCCTCAGCCCTGATCCCTGAACTGCTGGATGCTGGGGCTCAGGAGCTACAAACCCTCTCWATCATGTGGTTTTCCACATGTAAGAGACACCCAAAATTTAAAAAAATAAATCTTGTTCTGACTGGAGACGAGAGGCAAGAAAGCACTTGCCTTTTTTTGGGCCCTCCCTCCCCAGCACCCCGTTAGGCAGCTAATTAATTAGGCATTAGCTCAGGCTGTGCCTGAACCCCACAGGCTGCACTGTGTGTGTGGACTCATTACAAGRTTTGCCCTCCTCACACGACTTGGTGGCTGCAGGGGGACAGAGAAGTGTGTGGGCAGGAGGAAGACCTGGAGCCTTCATCACCATGGACCAAAGCATCACCACAGCTGGAGGGGCTGAACCTCTCTGCCCTGCAAGGCTGGGAGAAGGCACAGCAGCAGGTAAGCAGTGCAAAACCAGCTGTAAACCAGCTGTAAACCAGCTGTAAACCAGGGCCCAGCAGGAACCCAGGGCTGTCCCATCCCAGTCACACCCAGCTCCATCTCTGAGGGGCTGCACACACTCAGCTTCCACACCTCAGCCCTGTCCCACAGCTGCACACACCTTTCAGATGTAAATTGTTATTCTTCCAAGCAGGGATGAGGCAGAGGCAGCCCCTGCCCTGCCTGTCTGGGCAGGCTCCTTGGGAATAAACTCACTGCTCGTGCAGAAACMAAGCACWAAGAAATCTGATCAGTTCATGCAAACAAAACCCACCACCAAGTAATMCTTAATAAAGTTTATTAGGTTACTGAGTGCTATCTAGAGTCATAAAATAGAAAGGATTTTAAACTGTACAGAGTCATGTCCTGGTGAAGTGGGGAGAGATGGAAATGAGGGAGCACAAAGGGCATCAGGAGGAGGGAGAACACAGCTTCTTCCCTGGAGTTCTGGAAGACACTGGTTCGAGTTGAAGGCAACCAAGCAGGGCTCCACACACACTGAATTTTGTGTCCCACCCTGCAACAGAAACTAGTACAAACCCCTACGTTGAAAAAAAACCTCATATAATATTAGAATAAAAAAGGGGCACGTCACACCCCAGCCAGTCTTGGCACCAACTCTGTGCTTTAAAAAATATACTATGCAAGTAGTTTGTTTTCAAAAAGGTACCCTACAGCAGCTGTTTAAAACATGTTCTTATACAGACATCCCACATATATATATTAACATTTTCAACAACTAAACTCATTTGTACCTACACAAAACTGAAGGGRTAACTCAAAAGCAAAAACAAAACAAAACAATCACACAAACATTTTTTTCAAGAAAAAACCACAAAGAAATGTGCAAAATAACCCCAGAAAGGCAGCATAGTAACCTGTGGAGAGGTCAAGAGAGCAGCTCCTGCTAACAAAGGAGTGTCACCTCTTTACTTGGCTACTGAGGATCTATTTGGGATGTGCTGATTTTGCCTGAATTGCTTGTCCTGTTTATTGCAGCTCTCTCCTGCTCCCCGGCTCTGGAGAGGTTCAGTTTCCTCCTGCTGCGCCTGTCTGACCCCTGGGATTGCTGCTCACCTCTGCTGGAGCCCTGGGACAGAGAGCCCCTCCTGCTGCAGGGCCCAGGGGGATTGGGGTGGGCTGGGGCAGAACTGAGCCTGGCTCGGGTGGATTTAAGCAGCTTATCAAGGAGAGAATTCCCTGGCAGTGCCATTGGAGAACATGGAGGTGAAGGCTGAGCA
>NDFG01000004.1:1131183-1153113 GCA_002167245.1 Sporophila hypoxantha | reverse complement strand
CATGTGTGACCAGATGCTGTGACCACGTGCAGCTGTGTGACAGATGTGCCAGTGTGACACGTGCACTGTTACGATGTCAACCACACACGTCGCCGCAGCCAGCCACGGGTCCCAGGAGCAGAAGCTTGCAGTGCTCTCGGTCAGGCGAAGGAGCAGTGTGGGGCACAGCCTGAGTGCAAGATCAGGCTGTGAAAGGCCCGGGCGAGGAGCAAGCAGGAGCAGGAACAGGCACTGTGTTTGCTCGAGCAGAGCTCAGGAGTCACACCTGTGAAACAGCAACATAAGCAGGGTAGATCCCAGCAACAGACACAGACATCAGCACACTACAACCACCTTCTCAAGTTCAAGAAGAGTCGTCTGGTGCACGGAAGGGCTCTTGGTTTCTGGTGTTTCAGGCTGTGGGGTTTGTACTTTTTTTCTTTTTTTTTTTGGCTTTTAAAAACTCCATCAATTAATTCATTATGGTACTCCCAGACTCTTCTCCAAGCTCTGCTGGCATCTGAGCTTTTACCATTCCTCAGGACGTGTTCTTGATTCATTTTCTATTCCTAATAGCTCTTCCTTCCCTAGATCACGTTTGAATTCTTACTTTGACCATTGTTCTTTCTCACGCATCCTTGCCCTCTCTGGCTGGTACAGAAGAGCGACCAGTTCTTCACGATCCTTCCCTTTGGCTGTACAGAAGACCATTCCCCTGGAGCCCAGGAGCAGCACAGCCTCTCTCCCAGGAGGAGAGGGCGAGCCAGAGCTCTGTCAATGTTCCTCCTTGTCAGTGTGCGCTGGGGCAGGGACTCCCCAGGAGTCAGAGCACTGAGCTGTGAGCCAGGGGGCTGCCCGGGAGGCCCGGAGCTTGCAGCAGTGGCAGGAATGCAGGAATCAGGAATCCAACGCTCTGTGCCAGGCGCTCAGCAAGGGAGCAGGGCCCGATCCGTCGCCACGCTTCCCACCTCTGTCCTGCAGCTCGGGGTCACTGGTAGACGCAGGTAACTCTTGAGGGAGGCTGGCAGGGGCAGCGTGTGGGATCTGCGGCCAGCCTGTCCTTGCCAGGGCCAGCCGCACAGGCCCGCCGCACAGGTCCATCCAGGGCAGGGGTTCGCTGGCGCGAAGAAGAGAGCAGCAGGCATTACCAGCCCTGCCCGGGGGAGGCACTCACCCGCCGCCTGCTGCCCCAACCCAGAGAACGCTGAGGCAGAGAGCACAGCACGCCCTGCGCAACAAGGTGCACACTCCACCCTGCTGCTCCTAAACCCCAGAGAACGCTGAGCAGGAGCACATGCAACCCCTGGCACAAAGGTGCACACCTCACCCTGCTGCTCCTAAACCCAGAGAACACTGAGCAGGAGCGACTGCACACTGGCACACAGGTGCACACTCACCCTGCTTGCTCCTAAACCCCAGAGAAACCACTTGAGGCAGGAGCACAGCACGCCTGGCACAGGTGCACAACTGTCACCCTGCTGCTTCCAAACCCCCAGGAGCCTCTGGAGCACAGGTAGCACTAGAACGCCTGGACACAAGGTGCACACTCACCTGCTCACCCTGCTGCTCCTAAACCCCCAGAGAACACTGAGCAGGAGCACTGCACACCTGGCACGAGGTGCACACTCACCCTGCTGCTCCTAACCCCCAGAGAACACTGAGCAGGAGCACTGCACACCTGGCACGAGGTGCAACATCCTCACCCGCTGCTCCTAAACCCCTTGGACACTGAGCAGGAGCACTGCACACCTGGCACAACGTGCACCCTCACCCTGCTGCTCCTAAACCCCTTGGACACTGAGCAGGAGCACAGCACACCTGGCACGAGGTTGCACACTCACACCTCGAACCTCTGTGCAGCACCTCAGCCATCCACAGCTCCAGCCCACCAAGCACTCCAGCAGGGCACGAGGTGTCTGCAGGCCACTCCAGCCAGCGTGTGAATGGAACAACCCTACAAGAGCAGCTGCAAGTTCCCCCTCTGCAATTCCAGCCAGAACACATCTTCCAGCTCATGCCTCTTACTGCAGCACCCAGAGACTTCTGTAAAGTCACTGCAGGAAAAGGCCACAGCAKCCAGAGCCTCAGGGGTCTGGGTAGCCAGAAGGCAGCATGATTTATCTCCCACRGGAGGGGAACAGCTGTCAGCCCCTCATTTCTACTGCAGAGCTCCCAAGGAAAGCAGAGCCATCTGTCAGAGCCCTGCACCCTGACACTCCCCAGCAGAGCAGTCCCTCCCGTGTCACAGACCCAGGAAGGATACAAGCCCTTGGCTATCTTTTTCTGCATCCTGTACTTAAACCCCTGAACAAGATCATACAAGTTTTTCAGGAATGGCACACGGGGCCCTTGGCTGCTGAGGAGTCGCTCACAGCACGGAGGGGACCGAGGTCAAAGCCAGACTAAAACACCCCAGAGCTGCACAGGAGGAAAACTCACACGAGCTGCTCACTGCTGAGCCTGCCAGAGCTCCCCCTGACCCTGCTCAGGCCTGAGGGGCTCCTCCTGCCCCCAGCCAGGGCTGGCACATCCCAGAGCAGGGCACTGCCATCCTTCCATGGCCTGAGGGCTCTGCTGCACCACTAGGGAGCTGCCTTTGCTCACAGACACCTGAAAGCAACCACAGACAGGTGAGCCTGGCTCAGAAGCTGCAGCTTCCAGTAGCTTTGGCAGATGCCTTCCAGCTTCCACACCACATGAACCTGAGTGCTCACACAGCCTGCCAAGCCCAGCACTCCCCCCTGCTGCCTGTGCCACCTGTGCTGTGCCACTGTGCTGTGCCACCTGTTGCTGGTGGCACAGGCTCACCCAGCGCTGCCCTGTGGTGCTCCTCACCCATGCCAGGGTCCCTGCTGCCCTCCTCAGGCACAGACACACTGCTGCTCTGCTCTGTGCCCTGGACACCTGCAACAGAGCCCCAGCACTGCAGCACGGCCCTGGCACTGGCCCCAGGGCAGCTCCATTCTGAGCACTGGGGCACAGACTCAGGGTCTGCATTCAGAGTCTGCCCCAGTTCGTGCCTGCCCTGCACAGGGACAGCAGGGACACAGGCACCTGCCAGCCAGCAACCCGAGCACAGGGGCCTGACCCCCAGAGCCTTTAGAGATCACAGGACAATCACATTTCAGCTCAGTGGCCTCTAAAGGAGAGGCTCTTCCCACAGAGTCCCAGGTCTGTCTCCTCAACCTAGTCTGCACTGCCATCCCAGGGGGTGAGCAGAGCAGCAGAGAAAGCACACACACACACACACACACAGAGCTGACCTTCCTTACCATTCAACAAGCACCACAATCCCTGGACAGGGCTGCATTGAGTGCTCCCAAGTGCTCAGAGCCAGACACCTTCTTTCTGTCAGTGCCAGATACAGCATCCCGTCCCTGCTGGCCTGCTGCCCAGATGCACTGCTCAGCACCAGAAGCTCACACAGAGCTCCAGCCTGGAGGGCCCTGCCCTGCTCCAGACAGCTCCACACTGGCCTGCCCTGGCAGTGCAGCTGGCAGGGTTTGGCTTGGCCCTGCAGCAGAACTGGCTCCTGGAGCCTGCTGACACCTTGAAGCTGCTGTGAGAAGACTGGGCTTTCTTTGGGTGAGAAGTGCTGCTGCAAGAGCCTCTGCTTGGTCTTGCAGGGTGAAGTGTATTTCCCAAAGCACTTGCAGATTTTTGCCCTGCCCTTTGCAAGAGCTCTGACCTAGTTCTTCCTTGGGTATAAAGGTCGAGTTTCTCTTGGTGAGCACGTCAGACTGTTGGCATGCAGGTTGTGCCTGCTGACCCATGCAGGCAGCATCACGCCAAGGTATTGCCAGGTCCAAGCTTGGCAGCACACACAGAGGCCTTGAGCAGACACTGCTCTGGAATGCAGGGGAAACTGCTCTTCTATACAATACTGGCCAAATTTATTTCACTAGTGACATAAATCCAGATTTTTAATCCACTTCCTTACCTCTCTCTCACCCTACCAGAAGACTGAGACAGTCTGGCCCCGCATGGGAACTTCTGACTTATGAGAGATAACAGCTTTAGCACATTTGGACAGCCAAATTTTATTATAAGCTTAGCTAGAGATTGATGTGCCTGTTAGTAAAAAGGGCTGGCATGTGAGCTGGGCTGACAACAGCACCCAGCCCCTGCTAGAAAACGAGCACACCCTGCTCAGAGAGGCAGGGGGAGTGAGCCACTCTTCTGAAGAATGGAAAACATTCCCATTTTCTTCTTAGAGGGAAAGATCTGTTGCCTGTTTCTTGCTGCAAGGATTTCAAACATCACCCTTGAAGGAAGGGGATTGTCTCAGAGACTGTTTTCTGTAAGAGACACCAGGATTGCAGTGCCAGTAATGCAACTGTCAGAAAGAAATTTTGGTACCACGACACAAGGTTTCCCATCTCCAGCTGGACAACTGGCACCACCTCTGCCACCAAACCACCTCCAGCCCTGCGCCCTCCAAAAAAAAAAAAAGCGGGGGGGGTGTTGGGGGCCTGGTTGACCAGCACAGGTTGGGGTGCTATAAGGTGAAAAAACCCAGCACAGACAGGACACTGTGCACTTTCCATGGGCGGACCCAGAGCTGCACACCAGCAGTGCTGCTGCTGCGACACAAATCCTTTCCCTGTCACAGACATCTTTCATGAAAAATCTCTTCTTGAAGATTTTTCTCTTGAGAAAGCTGAGAAGCCTCAAGAACAAAATGTAAACAATAGTTATCTGCTGCTGTGGAATGTAACAAGTAAATTTGTGATTAGTCTCATGGGGTTGTTTCTATTTAATAGCTAATCACAGTCAAGTCTGGCACTCAGACTCTTTGTCTGAGCCACAAGCTTTTGTTATCATATCTTTTTTTTTTAATTCTTAGTTAACTTTTCTAATAAAATCTTTTTTTTTTCTATTTTTTTTAGTATTGTTTTTAATATAATATATATCATAAATAATAAATCACAGCCTTCTGAACATGGAGTCAGATCCTCGTCTCTTCCCTCATCCTTGGGACCCCTGTGAACACTGTGACACTCCCCTGACAAGGAAGAGGAAGAGCCCTGCCAGGATGGCCCAAGATGGCCCAGGGTGCCCAAGATGGCCAAGGAATGGCCCAGGATGGCCCAAGGATGGCCCCAGGATGGCCCCAGGAGGGCGCAGGAACAGGGCCTGATACTCCACGGTCCAGTCCGTTCAAGTAGCACATGCGGATCTCGCAGTGGCCCCACACGGCGCTCACCACCGGGTACAGCTTTTTGCCCTTGAGCCCTCGGAAGGCCACCCCCATGTACTGCCCGTCCACGATGAAGCTCAGCGTGCCATCGTCCATGTCCAGCACCACCAGGAAGGAGTCGGGCACGATGAAGGTCTCGTCGGGCTCCAGGAAGGCGGGGTAGGTTTTGCTGGGCTGGTTCTTGCCGTCGTGGTAGAGCCTGTTGCGGCCCAGGTCCCAGCCCCAGGACTCGTGGTTGTTGCCCACGAGGGTGGTGTAGCCCACGGAGTGCAGGGGCGCCTCGGCCGTGGCCACSCCCACGACGGCGTGGGTGCCGCGCTGGCGCATGGCCCAGGTGATCTGCCAGACGTGCAGGCCGCGCGTGTAGCCCACCTTGCCGCGGATGGCGTCCGTGCTCTGCGCCACCGGGTGCCGGTGGAACATCAGCTTGTCGTCCTCCTTGACGAACACGTTCAGCGAGCGGTCGTCGTTGTTCCACGAGTGCAGCAGCTGCACCTCGTAGGACACGGGGGGCATGTCCAGCAGCAGGTCCAGCCGCGTGGGCTTGCTGTAGTCCAGCCCCTGGAGCTCCTGCTTCAGCGGCCGGTACACAGGGTCCCTCATGTCCACGGTCTTTATCCCCCCCGTGACCTTCTGACCCATGGCTGGCCTGGCCTGGCCTCCTCACAGGCTCATCGAGTTACCTGGCRGCTCCTGCTGTCATCCAGCCCCGCAGCAAAGGCTGCCAGGAGGCTCTGTCCAGATGTGCACCACTCAGGGTTGCCTAATGGAYGGAAAGAAAAACAAGAGAGGAGTTAAACATTAGCACGCTCAGCCCTGTGTGCCACACTCACAGAGCACTGCATCCATCCGTTTATCCCAACGAGGTGTGCTTCCTTCCCACCAGCCAGGAGGGGGGCACACATCAGCTGGCCATGGCTGCAGGGCYGAGGAGACAATTCTGTGCAGCTAAAGCTGTGCTGAGTACCTCGGGGGCCTGGCTGCAAGTCCAGAGCAGCAGACCAAAGCTGCTGGGGGACCCTCATCCCAGCAGCTCTGGCCCCTCCAAACCCCTGCAGCCAAGGGCAGATAAACCTTTGCCGGGCTCGTCCCAAGTGAGCAGCTTCTCTTCTCCAAGAGGGAAAAAAATCCCCAGTTTCAGCTGCAGAGTCCAGGGGGAGGAGCAAGATCCTTCCCACAGTTGAGCAGTTTTCCTTCCAGATTGCAGAGAAACCTCTGAGAGGCTGAAGCCAGCTTGGCCAGAGATCCCTGCTCACTCTGTGCACCTCTCCTCCAGCACTGCCTCCACTCCAGTGTCTCTGCTCTCACTCAGCAACACAAACAGCCCTCTGTCMCACAGCTGCCAAACTGGGGGCAGCTATTAGGAGAATTGGAAGTGGGAGGGGTGCAAACGAGCTTTCTAAGAAAAAAAAGTGTTATTTTAACATTTCCTGAAGTGAGGCAATCATGCAGCGCTCCTGCCAGCTACAGTCACAACACTTACTCACAACCAAGGACCTCATCTGGCATAGAAAATAGAGCATGAATCAGATCTGGTTTAAAAATAAGATTACTGGACATCAGCAAGGCTTCAGCTAGAAGGTGAACAGGGAGGGCTCACTGTGTTCTGGGTTAGGGGTGAATTCAGCAGCTTCCCCACAGGCTTTCCCTMCCAAGGCATGCCATTGGAACAGTGAGCTAAATCCCAATCCTTAAGTAACAAGAGACAAGACTATTTTTTCTTTCCTTACCCACTTTTTAAAATCATGAATGGAGAGGAAAATGCCTGAGATTCTTTGAAAGTCACATCCCAATGCACAGGCTGCAGTACAGATATTTCAAACTATTGAGGGACCTCAGATGCTGGGCACGGAGACAGAAGATGCCATTTAAATAGGCCCAGCCATGTTATCRGCTGCTGAGATGACCACCAAACATCCTGGAAATTAAATAAATGCCATCCACAACATCCAAACAAATCCTGGCCCGTGTAAGCCAGCTGGTCACCAGCTGAAAAAAGCARTAACAGCAGAACCAGCTGAGGGAGGGCAGCAGGGGATGGCAGGGCATCCCCCTGCCACAGCTCATGGCTGAGCTGCTGTGCCACATGAATTTCCATGGATCACAGCCCCTCAGGTGACAAGGAACAGCAGCATCTCCAGCCAAGGCATGCCATGAGCAAGGCAAAGCAGCCACCAGCTGAGCTTCCCTGGGAGAGGCACATTAAAGCTGACCCAAAGCAGTGGTTTTGGAAAAGGATCAATGCAGGCTCCTTGCTCAGGCTGGGATGAAGCCCAGGCAGCAGCACCAGGTGAACTCCCTGGCATTCCATACCCGAGGCACATGGACAAAACTGACAGCAAGGGACTGGCAAGGCACACGTGGGAGYCCATAGGCAAATCCAGCTGTTGGAATTTTGATTAGGATAAGGGAACAAAACATTGGCAGAGGGAGGAGAGGCAGAGATTTCCTGTGCAGTACACGTGAGAACACAGCATAGGAAACAAGAACCAAARCAAAGCAGACTGCAGGAGTGCAGASCTCTTTGAAGCACACAACACTCAGCAGAAGTGAGGGAATACAACTGTGCTCTTCATTAGCAAAACAATGCCGTGTTCATTGTGGCTTTTTGCCTTTGGCCAACATAAGCTCCATCATATTTCTCTGAGGCTGCTGCAGCAGGAAGGGAAAGGGAATCACCCCAGGGAGACTGCAGGGGCAGGAGAGCCCCGGGTGCCTGCTCTGCCCAGGAGATTCCAAACACAGGCAGCACTCAGCACCTGCACTGCTCAGGAGCCTTCCCCAGGCACTGCTCACTGCAGAGGAAAGGCAATGGCCAGAATRAAGAGAAAGGGGTGAAGGAAGGGAAAAGATTGGAGCAGAGGGTGGGTGAGAGTGAGAGCAGGGCAGGCACAGCCAGCCCGTGCCAGGACTGGAGTGCASTACAGCTCCTTGCTAGGGCAGGGCAATAATCCCTGCCCACTCTGCTGCTCCTGGCTCCAGCCTGGCCTGGCACTCAGAGTGGCACCTTGCCCTGCAGCCAGGAGCACAGCTATGCCCTCATCTCTTARAAGGAAAAGCCTCTGCATGCACAAGACAATGCAGGCACTCTCCTGCAGCAGGAGGAGACAGAAAGGCTCATCCTGTGAAATTAATGGATTCATGCCCTGGGCAGCTCCACAGGAGACACAGCCAGCCATAAATGAGCAGATAGGCTGGGGAATGAGCTGCTTCAAAACCTCYGAGCTGCTACAGGTTTAAGTACAAATGTAAACACTGAAAGTGCTTTTATCTGTCTTATCAACAGCTCAGGCTTGCTGCAACTCTGCTCTGCTTTGCCAACACCAGCTCATCCCCRGGATGCACTCCTGCTCCCAGGCCATTGTCAGTTCCATTGTTAACCTCATGGGCTTAAAAACCAGGGAGTGAAATTCTAAGGGTGCCTCAGAGAAAAGGATCCCCTGCTATTTGCAGTGAGAATTAGCYCTCCCTTCCATTTAGGTGTTCAGAGCAGGCTGCCAGCTGGCCAKGCTAGAAGGAAATGCCAGGCTCCAAAATGACTGCTTGCTGCAAATGGATCAGGGCAGGAGACAGCAGGGACATTTACATGGAAGGCAAATCCTGCTGTTAAATAGCAGAACACAGCTCTGCAAGCAAGGCACTGCCTGTGGCAAGGCAGAGCTGCTGCCCAGCTCCTCTCTGCTGCTCAGAAGCTCTGGTCCCTCACAGAGTTTGTCCCTCCCTTGCTCTGCACCTACAGGACACCTGTCTGCAGCACCAGCAACAGGAACACGTGAGGGATCCTCAGCTCCTTCATTCCTGATCCACTTTTACTTTATTTCTTCAAGTCAGTTTACTGTGGCTTTATCTCCTTCCCATAAATTCATTAGGTGTACTTGTACWGATAAGAGGCCAAACCTTTACACACCTCACAGGCTCTGGGTGCTCTGCAGACAATGAATCAGAGCCCTGCCCTAGAGATTTCCAGCCTGGGACACACCTCAGGAGAAAAGGAGATATATATATATATATATATATATATATATATACTGCACATGGCCAGAGACTTGCTAAGAGCTTTAGAAGCTGAACCAAAGGATCCCTGACAGCACCAGTGAATGAGACTAAGCTGTAACCACCACTCATCCTCAACCAAGCCACTTGCTAGACACTTAAACACATTTCCACCATCCTCCTACCCAGCCAGTTCCTGTGAACTACAATGCTGCATAATCTGGCAGAAAATAACTCTAAGCAACAGGAGAGAGTTCACTTTGCAAAATATTTGTAATGATGGAAGCGACTCAGAAGGAGTTCCAGMAGTTTGTGCCAGAGATCTTCTCTCCCACTGAAGGAAGTCACAAACAGCAATTTTGGTTGCAGAGAAAAGGCATTTCTTAAAATGAAACAAGGGAACTCGGGCTGCTTTTCCTCACAGAGGAAGTTCAGTGGATGTTTCAAAGGTCATTAGGCTCCTTCCAGCTCTGCATAAGGTAACTCATGAATGYCAACTGCATGTTAAAGCCCAGGCACAAATCAGGACTCTAAAACAGCTCCTCACAGGCAGATTGCAGTCATTTGTCTGCAGCAATTATGTTCTCTCCCCTTTGCTGCTCTCCAGCTTCCTGCTGCTCCAGAATACCTGCCTGCAGCCAGCTGGTGAAGCGAGCAGCTCTGGGCTGGGCTGGACTGGGCTTTACAGGCACACCAGTGACCTCATGGACTGGGGTTCCAGGTAGAGCAGCACCATGAACACGCTGGTGCCACAGCAGAGGCTGTCACTGCTCAGGTGCCAGCCAGGACCACCTGCAGGCATCCCCTGAGGCTCCCAGGGTGACAATTGCCACTGAGGAGCCATCCTGCTGCAGTGCACCACACTGTCAACCTGCCCAGGTGCCAGCCAGGCCACCTGCAGAGCATCCCCTTGTGCCAATGCCCACTGAACTGCTGCCATCCCTGCTGGCAGGGCAGGGCTGGGACAGGCCTGCTGAGGACACTGATGAGAGGGGCTGAGCTCAGCTTTGTGCCACAGGGCTGCACTCCAGAGATTCCTGTGGAGGGAAGAGCAGGAAGCTCAGTGTGAGCAGCACCTGAACACGGTAGGAAAGGCACACACTTCCCACACTCCCAATTTCCTTAGCTGCACCCAAGAGATGTGTCTACAACCTGCTTGCAGACTAAAAACCACCACAAACAAGTGACATAAGCTGCATGAGGAAAGGTCACAGGCAGAGGTTCATATCCACGGGTTCACCTCCCTTACACCTCTCTACCTGCCCACCTTCACCTGCTTTTCCCTGGGTTATGGAGACCTTGCACACAAGCCCTGCTTCCAGAAGCAGCCTCCCAACCCTCCAAGGCTGAAATCTGTGCCTGGCACATTGCAAACACAGYCCCCAGTTTTATAAGCCAGCAGCACCTGAAAGGCCTGGCCAAACTGCCCTGCTGGCTGACTGGTTTTCCCTGCAGCACTGGAGCCATTTGASTGGCTGCATTTAGAGAGGCATTTCCTCCACAATTAAGCCACCATCAATTTTAAACAGTAAATGTTTATGTTCTGAACTATTTGCATTAAAGAAGCCCACATAATCCAGAATAAACCACCCTCTTGCACAACTCCCTGCTTTTTGTTATTTCCCCACTTAAYTTGCAGCCTACACTGCCCACTGCCCATCCCTCATCTCTGTTTAACTATCTGGATTCATGAGTTTTGTCTGATAACGAGGGGAGCAGTGGAAAGAATGAAGTTTGATGYTTCCACCTCTGCCCAGAGTTTCCACTCCTGTATCAAAGGCACTTTTTTGGCTATGGCTGAGATTAACCAACACCACCMCCAACCCATCAGGACAAAACTCTGGATAACAAGGCACTGCACTCCCCTACAACAGTTCATGAATTCATTTTTTAMCAGAAACCCATGTTCTCAGCAGCCACCTACCAGAACTCCCCTGTGTCCCTTCCCAGGTGACAGCAGGGCAGAGCATTTCCCAAAAAGATGGTTTGAAAACATCCACAGTGAAGTGTGAGGAGTCAATCCCTGCTCCCTAAGGCAACACAACATCTGTGTCAGGAGCCACAGACCCAGCAGGACTCCTTCTCTCAGGTAAAGCAGTTGGAGCTGGAGCTATTCTAATATTAAGTTGTTCAGTTACTGTCTCTTCCTTTTTTCATTTAAGGATGTCACAAGCACTGCTAACAGTAAAGCAAAAATCCCCACAGCAGAGCAGCTGCCAAGCACCAGATTACTCAGCCTGTTACTCCCAAACACGTTTATTGTGTCTGAAGCTGCAGCAGATGTATTTACATCAAATACATCCCTGCCACAGGGGAAGTTGTGCAAGTGTCTGGTACTGCTCCTCACTGCAGAGACAGCACCGCTGAAATCTGGGCCAAACAAATCCTGGCCCATTGCAMGGGAGCCTCTGCTCCCTCCAAGAGACTCTCACAGCACCAGGAGCTGGATGCTGCTCTGATTCAGAGGCCAGAGCAGCACACTCAGCAGAACCAGGGCCTCGTGGTGCACAACTGAAGTTATGCTCCATCCCTGCTGCACTCCAGTCCTGTTTTCTCTCTCACCAGTTTACTCCTGTAAACCTTCMAAACCAGAGCCTGTCCAAGTCTGGGCAACCTGTTCCAGAACTTCTCATACTYGGGGTTAAGCATCTTCCTCCCTGTCCAAGCCATTCCAGTGCCTTAACCAGCCAGTTTCAGGTTGAATTTTGTGTTCATCCTCAGGTCAAATAAACCCTAAACAAGTGAATTCAACCCCTTGTCCCAGCTGTTAGTGCCTTCACACCACACAGCAAATTACTCTAAGCAACAACCATGGATCACTTCACATGCCTTACTGCCTTACCTTGGCACATGGGAAATCTCAGCATTCCTCTGTAATATTTACCCAGATCTCTCCATCCTGGGCTTCCCAAGTGYTGAAGAACAGGACTGAGGTTGCACCCTYGTGTGTGAAGACCCCAGTGGATGTTTCACCCTTTGAACTGCAGATTGAGGTTCTTCCTGTCCTGAGGTCTGTGGAGTCTGACAGTGTCACCACTGAGAACAAAAGCCCCACAGGAGGAGACAGCTGAGTCACTGAGGAAGTGACTTTTTTCACACTGTTTAGGAAACCATTCTGTTCACTTAGCAAAAGGATGTTTTCAGAAGTCACCACCCTGCAATGCASCCAGAGCAGGGGCTCCTCACAGGTTCTTTAAGGCAAGAGCCCCAGAGCCTGTCAGATCCTCCAGTGCCTCCAGCAGCTGCMCAGAGGCAAAGCCACCTGCCATGGTGAGTTCCAGCAGGTATTTCCCTGGCCCTGCTCTGGAATGAGACCCTGGGCCATGCCCTGCACAGCAGACGTACCCCTGCTGCCTCACAGTTCCTGTAATGTGCTCAATGATGACAGCAGCATTTCTCTGCCCTGCCCTGGCCACTGGCCAAGCCAGCCACAGCTAGGCTCAGGAATTCTCCATTCCTGGTRCAGGAGCAGGGCTGGGGCTCAGTCTTGCTGTCCTCCCTCTGAGGACAGGCAGGTTTCAGCCTCCCCCTTGGAAACAGCCCTCACATCACCTCTGGGAAGCACTGCAGGAACAGGGCTGCTCTTTTTAAGCGGAAAAGATGAAAGCCAAAAGCTGGATGCTCACATGGAGCTGATGCTCAGGACAAGTCTTTGGAGGCAGGGACAATTCTGGACACAGATTGCTGCAGTGCCACAGCCCTGTCTGTGCTCCCCCAGTCCCTCCACACCTCGGGCTGTGGTTGGCACCCCTGAAACTGCAGCTGTGAGGAGAACATCCTGCACACAGCCCGTGCATGCCACCAGTGTCTGGCACCTCCTTTGCCACCTGCAGCCTCCCCTCAGCTCCACCTGCACCTCCCAGCCCAGAGGGAGCCACTGSTGCTCCCAGGTGAGGAGGGATCTGCACCTTCACCCACAGCAAGCAGGGCTCAGGAGCTCCCAACCCTCGGATTTGTYTCCAAGGAACAYGGAATTACCTCCAAGATAAAACCAGCAGTTTTATTATCAAAGTTAACTAGGTACTTTGCTTTGAAATACAGTTTCTTCCCCTGCATCAAAGGGCTGGTAATTTTAGTCTTGTAGCAGAAAAAAAAAAGTAGAAGAAATGAAAGCAGCATCTGCTTGGAAGAGATGAATGCAAGATAAAAGGTGTCTGTGACAGAAAGCTGGCAGCAGCCTCATGTTTTCTATTCAAGTTTAATCTGGGAACAACAACCACCCTTAAACATAACAAAAGCTGTGGAAAAACCCTTTCCAMATCCACCAGCATAGCCAGAAGATGCAATTTCTCTTCTCCAATCACTGCAGCAGCCAGCTGAGGTGAGGAGCCCAGGCAAACCCAAGCTCGCAGTACCAGGGTCACCCAGACCTYGGCTTGCTCAAGTCCACACCATCCCTGCTTCAGCCTGCAGCTCCTTCTCCCTCCCCCGGGTGTCCAGAGCTTCCCAGAGGTCTCCCAGAGCAGAAGGAAGCTCTGAGCCCAGGGCAGAGCAGCTCCAGGTGTCTGGGCACTAAGGCAGAGCCCGGCACCACAGCCAGCTGACATTTGTGCTCTGCCCAGCACAGCCGTGCCCAGCACACAGCAGTGACATTTTGCTGCTCTGCCCAGCAAGCCCGTGCCCAGCACACAGCAGTTGACATTTGTGCTCTGCCCAGCACAGCCCGTGCCCGGCACACAGCAGTGACATTTGTGCTCTGCCCAGCACACAGCAGTGACATTTGTGCTCTGCCCAGCACACAGCAGTGACATTTTGTGCTCTGCCCCAGCACAGCCCTTCCTGCCCAGGCTCCAGCAGCACCATCCCCGTGCAGGGCAAGAAGGGAAGCACGGATCCCCAGCCTGCTCTGAGCTCCCACAGGGAGTGTGGGAAGCTGCTCCATGGGACCTCCAGAGCCTTTGGAATGTCAGGCAGGGAGAATCCCCGTGCCCAGGGCACTCTGCCTGASCCAGCCTGCTGCCAGCTCCCACAGAGGTGCTGCTCACCTCCCACTCCCCAGGCAGCTGCCAGCAGCTCTGCAAACATTGGCCACAGGAGCAAAAACCCAAGGAAAGAGCTGGATAAACATGGAACAGAGCAGTGCCCAGACATCTGTCAGCATTCAGCCAGGCACTCCAGCACAGGCTGGGTAAGGGGAGCCCTCCCTGCCCAGGAGCACACTCCACAAGCAGGGATGGCCCAGCAGCTCCCAAGTGCTGAACTAGGAGGATATTCCTGGCAGACAGATTGCACAAGAGACAGCTCACACTGCCAGCTTTACTGGAACACACTCAGCAGCTCCCCAGAGCAGAGCATGCCGGGACGATGCTGGATTTCTGACTTGTCATTAGCCAAAAACGTTTAATGACATGGTTGGGCTCTGTATTTAGCTATARTTGACCTGGGACATCCCATAATTAGGAAGAGACRCTGCACATCTCACTGGGGCTGGCAGTGAGCAYAGACTCAGTGATGCAATGTTCTGCTTTCCCCATCACCTGAAAGGGTCCCTGGAAATGGCTGTGGTGCTCTGAGACAGGCASGGTGACCCAAAAGCTTTGGCTGGCTTCCTAAATCATCCACCAAAAGGCTCCACAAAGCAGCAATTTTGAGTTCCTTTCTAGCTTGCCTGCTTGAAGCTTTACCCCTGTAAAAGCTCAACCAGACAAATCAAATTTGCAAGTGCAGAGTGCACCGAAAAGAGRAGGATCAAAGCACATTATACAAACTGTGGCTGCAGGAATGCACATGCTGCTTTCAGAGCACATCTGCACTGTAAGGTGGCCAGATATCCCAGAGCAACTTTTTCCTGGAAATAGCAGTTGTGGTAATACAGAACAAATGTTTTTGCCAAAACAAGTGACCAGGACATGCACTGCAGCATTGCTCACAGTAGCTGCAACACTGCTTCAAGTGGCAAGGGGGGAAATTTGCCCCTTAGCCTTATTGGGACACACTCAGAAATTCACTCCTAAGCAACAGCTTCACAAGCTTGAGCTCTGTAAATGAAGTGATATTTAAAGTGGTTTCCTCACCACCTCCAGTGGGCACCATGTCCTGCAGGGCAGGAAGGAGCCAGCCACTGCTCAGCATCTGAGCTCTGTGTAGTGGTGACAGGGAATGCTAAAATGGTTTTTATCCCTTCTGTTTCCACCTTCCAAACGCTCTGACACCACCRCAGGAGCCTGAGTAAGCAGGGTCTGAAGAACACACATGTCCCTCCTTCCCTCCCTAGGGCTCCTCAGCAGACTAAACTGTGGCTTTCCCCTCTCAAACAACAAAATTCCATACCTGTAATTATGCCAACAGCTTTCTGCTGTGACTATCCAGACTTGGCCATCCTTTCCACGAGGGTGAGCCACAGAGAGACCTCTGCAGTGCAGGAGACAAGAAGCAGTGCAGGAGTCAGTGATGGAGCACTCCTGAGCCCTTATCTGGGCACTCAACAGCTGCCAGCACTCCCAGCTTCAAAGGCAAGACAAAGGCTGTACAGCCAACCTATCCTCCCTAMATACCACAGCCACCACAGGTCCTCATCAGTCAACATGCCTTCCAAACAAGTGTTTAACATAAACATTTGTAGAGTCACTTAATTCCTGGTGAAGCCAGCTATTTGATGTGGGCCAYGGAAAGCTCCCATGACATCAATGGAAAGTTTCCAGTCAGAAAACCAGGGCTGAGACAGATTAATAGAAGTTAAGAAATAGGGATGAAGAAGCCTTGTAGAAACAGTCAAGAGATCTGTTCTGAAGCAAGATGCACTCCACATACTCAGGAACAWGCAGAAGAGAAGCTGCCTTGCTTTTTCCACGTTTAGAGATCAAGAASAGCAGAGATAAGGCAGCTATGCTGTCCCCAGTGTGCAGGCTTCTGTCTTTTCTGGGCTGCTCACTCTCAGAGTATGTTCAGCTGTTTCTTGGCTGCTGCTGAGGTTCTGATTCCTCCTTTGGAGCAGGCTGGATGGCTTGGCCAAGATTTGCTGTGTGCAAACAGCAGTTTGAAAGCAGTGAGAAGCCACTGCCACCCACCACCCCGAGCACCACAAGCTCCCAAACACGGGACAGATGTCAACTGTCTGGAACAGCCAATGTCTGGAACATCAAACAAAGCCACCACATCCAACAGCCTTTTCCTCCATTGAAACCTCACACCAGACTAAACTCACCTCGAGGTTTTTTTATTCCTGCAGTCAGCTCATCACAATTCTACTGCTGACAGTCAGTGGAAGCATCACCTGAACCTCCCCAGGTAACACCAATCCCTTGGAGGCACCAGCCAGGATGGACAGAGCTGGCTGTGGAGCTCTTCACCCAGGAGAAACCCATCTCAGCACACATGATTGGACTGCCCAGCTCTTCTGTCAGACTCCAGGCAAAGCAGGRTTCCACGGAGGGCCCTGCAAAGCCACCCTGTCCCTGCTGCCACCCTGCCACCTGCTGGGCCATCAGCTCTGTCCCCCTGGGCCCCAGGATTACACCTGGCACCACAGACCCCATTTCTGCACAGACTCCTTCTGTGGCCCTCTCAGGTGTGCCAAAACAAGATTTGAGAGCACACTGAACGTTTTCCTGTCGAGAAGGGTTTGATGCCAATGCAATCCCTGCTGTGCCTTCTGCTGTGCACCCTGAAAGGGAGATTCCCATGAGGCCAAGGATTCCTTCAGAGCCAGTCTAGACTGAGGATTGGGTGGAGTTTTTGCCAAGTTTGAAGACAGCCTAATCCAAATAACATAAGAGCACATGCCTCTGAACAAGTGCTGGTTGTAACACCTTCCTCTCCACTGAGTGTCTGTAAGCTTCAACCCCATTTTCCCATCTTAAACACACAGGGGGGTGTCCTCAGCCCTAATACACAGCACACTGCTCTCCAGTGCCCACCTGCATCAAGAAATCTCTTCCACCTAAAGCTCCAGGAGCCACTCAATTCTGATTTCTTACCAAAACTTGCAATTCTCCTCCAGTAGAACAGAAAGCATTGCTATATTTATCCCAGAAATCAGTACAGCAGAGGATAAGACACACACCTCATTCTGCTCTTGCTTGTTCCTAGGTGCATCCCAAAAGCCTKGCACACCTCTGGCCTAAAGCCTGASCTGCTCAGCTCAGCCAGGGGCTGCTGCCACATCCCAGGGTGCAGCCAGTGCAAATTGTGATGAACCCAGGGATGCTGCCCTGCCCTGGGGCTGTGCCACAGCAGGAGGCTGAGCTGCTCTGCCTGCAAGGGAACACCAGCATGGCCCAGGAGCCACATCCCTGCACCTGGGGCCAAAGATGGAAGGGACCTCCTGGCCACGGCTTGGATTCCGCCTCTACATGGAAATACAGGGGCAGGAGGTGCTGAAGGAGACAATACAGAACAGCAGGTGTGCGAAATACACAACACCAGTGTGCAATACACACACCAGCGTGCAATAGCAAAGCACCAAGCGTGCAAATACACACACTCAAGTGTGGCAAATGACACACACCAAGCGTGCAAATACAAAACACCAAGCGTGCAAATGACACACGACGCAGGCGTGCTGAAATAATCACACACCCAGCGTGCAAATACCACACACCGAGGCTGCACATACACACAAGGGCACAACACAGCATGTGCAAATACACACACCACAGCGGTGCAAATACAAACACTAAGCGTGAAGATACAACACACAAACATGCAAATAAAACACACCAAGCGTGGCAAATTACACACCACCAAAGCGTGCAAATACTCACCATCAAGTTGGCAAAATACCACACCAAGCGTGCAAATACACACAGCCAAGCGGTGCAAATACACACACGCAAGTGTGGCAAATACAAGAACACCGGCGTGCAAAATACACACACCAATGCGTGCAAATAGCACACAACCGGAAGTGTGCAAATACAGGAACACGCAGGCGTGCAAATACACCCACCGAAAGCGTGCAAATACAAACACCTAAGTGTGCAAATGACAAACACCGAAGTGTGCAAATACAGCACACCCAAGCATCAAATACATCACACCAAAAGTGTGGCAAATACACACACCAAGTGTGCAAATACACACATCCAAGTGTGCAAATACACACACCAACGCGTGCTAAATACACACACCGAGCCGTGCAAATACACCCCAAGTGTGCAAATACAGTCGACACCAGGCGTGCAAATACAAACACCAAGTTGCAAATACACACACCAAGGTGCAAATACAGCAACACCAAGCGTGCAAACACAGAAACCAAGCGTGCAAAGTACACACCACCAGTGTGCAAGACACACACATCAGGTGTGCAAATACAAGCACCACGAAAGTGTGCAAGAT
The DNA here is from genome assembly GCA_002167245.1 of Sporophila hypoxantha. NCBI lineage: Eukaryota > Metazoa > Chordata > Aves > Passeriformes > Thraupidae > Sporophila > Sporophila hypoxantha. The sequence goes on along the minus strand of NDFG01000004.1, from coordinate 1,134,662 downwards.
ACAACACCGAATGCGTGCAAATACAAACACCGAAGACCAGCAAATACAAACACAAGAGTTCAAATACACATACGAAGGTGAATACATAACACCAATGGTTGCCCTGGAGGCACAACCGAGCAGCACAGACTCCTCCAAAGTGCCCAAAGCCCAGCAGCAGACTCCCTGGCAAGCACTGGAGGTCTCTGCCATGCTGGAGGGACCCAGCACAGCAGTGCCCTGCTCTGCAGAGGGCAGTTGCACAATCCTCCCTGCAGATGTGGGCACTGCWCCTTCCAGGCAATGTCCCCAGGTGTCCCCTCCCTCTGGAAGTGTTGACACACAGAGCTGTGCCTCCTGCAAATCCAGTTCCGTGTCACACCAGGCTCTCTCAGATTACCCAGATAAAGGCTAGGATTTAACTGATTGTTACTCATGCCACGAGTGCAGGTTTGGACCTGCGTGGGCACTGTGGGCACACAGGACCTGCCCCTTCACAATCTCACCAGAGGCAGCATCTGCAGCCACCTGACACCCTGCTAGCCAGAGGGTCAGGAGCACCAAGTGTCAGTGAAACAGCTGAGGGAAACCCCAGGAAAGCTCTCCATTCCCTCCAAAGCTGCTCCTTGACACACTCTAAAAAACCCAACTATTTAGCAGCTTGTTGGTCCTTGAGTGGATCACCTGAAGATCAATTAATTAAGGCAGCTATCTAGAAATGACAGTATCAAAGTCCCAGGATGGAGCTCAGTCACTGATCCATTAAAAAACATAAGATACACACCTTGCCTTTTTTCCTCTCCCTATCTCAACCTCCAGCAAGTCAAACCCACAGCCTGGAGCCCCAGAAGCACAGTCAGGTGTTGGTCTGTCTCCACTCCCCAAATTGTCACCATCACCCAAGCTCACAGCAGGTTAGCTGAGATTAGCTGCCCCTTTTTAACTTCTGCACCTTGGCAGGCCAGCGTGGCACGCTGCTAACCCTGCAGCAATATCCTGTGCAATCAGGATTGCACATGTGAGCAGCCTCCTGCCCCGCAGACTGCGCTGTGCTGGCAGGGCTGGGAGGTGCMTGTGCCTGAATCAGCCCCAGAGCCAGCTCTGAGCCTGGCACTGCTCCCAGCTGCCCTTCTGACCCCTGCCAGAGGGAGCTCAGCACCCCAGAACGCTGTGAGGTGAGRAACAGAGCAATAACAGAGGGGAGCATCACCCTGGCTTGTCGCAGACATCTTTTATGAAAAATCCTTTCCTTTGGATTTTTCCTCCTGACAAGCTGAGAGGCCTCAGGAATAAAATGTAAACAATGGTTTTCTGCTGCTGTGGAATGTAACAGGTGGATCTTTAATTAGCCCATGTTGGTTGTTTCTAATTAATGGCCAATCACAGCCCAGCTGGCTCGGACAGAGAGTCTGAGCCATAAATCTTTGTTATCATTCCTTCTTACTCTATTCTTAGCTACCCTTCTGATGAAACCTTTTCTTCTATTCTTTTATTATAGTTTTAATGTAATATATATCATAAAATAATAAATCAAGCCTTCTGAAACATGGAGTCAGATCCTCATCTCTTCCCTCAACCTGAGACCCCTGTGAACACAGTCACACTGGCTCACTGTAGATTAATATTCAATAGCTTGATTCACTCCCACCCCCAGCTCCGTCCTATTCCAGCTGGGAGTGCACAGTGTGCCCCATGCACAGCCCCAGAACACGGCAGTGACACTGTGGGGACACCAGGCAGGGCAGCCAGTGCTCAGAGCCCTGACAGAGGGGACAGCACAGCCTGCAGCAGCAGCTCATGCCTGTCACACAAGCCCGGAACAGAGAGTCCAAGCATCTCCATTTCCTGCCCACAGGCATCAGGCCAGGTACTTTCTGGATGCACACAGCCCCACAGCCCTKCTCAGCACAAGGGTCAGCAGGTTTCCTCTGCAGCTGTTGGAGTTTACAGGAACTGGGAGCAGACAGGAGCCCTCCCAGTTCAGCTCAGCCCTCACCAGCTGCTCGCACAGCTCTGAGYGTTGCTTTACATGGGCACCTCCTGAACCTTCAAACCCCAGAKGCATGACTGCCCMGGGATTAGTGTGGGACACAGCAACCCTTCCCTCACTGCCCACATGTAAACAGGACTGGTGCAGCCTTAAAATAGCACTGACACTCAAGGGAGACTCAAGGGTGACTGACACTCAAGGGAGATTCTCCACGTGGAGCTGCTGCCAGCAGAGCACAGCATCCCTCATCCACCCCTCACACCCAGCATCCCCGTTCTCAGCAGCAAGGAGCACAGGCTGCTGTGTGGAAGCATTTCAGSAGTCATTCTTGTTCTCCTCTCACTGAGCAGCAATGCTGCTCTCCCTGCAGCACAGAGCCAGGGACCTGATGTGCCACCAGCAATGAGTTAGGCCATTGGGGCAAGAGCCACACTTTGGCAAACTCCAGGGCCTGCTACTAACCTCCCAACACTCCAGCTAGGATGCAGGCATTTTTCACATCTCTGCTTTAAGTAGATTTTCAGTTACAAGAGGCCATTCAAACCAAAATTTATCCACGGAGAAGCTTGCAGAAGTTTGCACCAAGAATTTCTAAACATCTGAGACCAATGTAGCCTTCTCATGTAGAGAACGGCTTGGCCYTACCCCTTGCTTGCTTTTCTTGGCACTCCACCATCTGTGGCTCACGTTCTTCAGAACGGAGTTGTTTCTGCAGTTTTTGTGCAACTGAGTGCCTTTGTACATTTATGGTGTCAAGGCCCCATCTGGGATCTCCTCAGGACAGATTCCTGCCTTGATAACATACCAGCTCTCCAAAGAAAGCAGTTTGAAGCTAACATCCACACAGCTGCTCTGACTTAGGAGCTTCATCAAATTCCCCTTCCAGGCTAAAAGAAAAAGCCCATGTTTGGTAACTCCATTCAGACATCACCACCTTCTGCCCCAGAGCTCTCAGTTGCTCTCACTCTGGTATCTGGCAGATGGTGCTGGTTGTTGGGGTCCTTTTGTTTGTTTGTTTAAGTAAAAAGCTTTSTCCTTAAAGAGAAAGCTTTGTAAGAGAACAAAGAAATGTGTCACTTTCTCCTCCCAGGGGAAGTTTTACTGTTACACAGCAGCAGCACTGCTTCAGCTTCAAGTCTGTCTTCCCATGTTCTAGAAGAGAAAAAACTCACAAAGCCACGAGACAAGGAAATATCAGCAGACAAGGCCSTCCAGCCTTAAGGAAAAAAGCTAAGGCAAAAACATGTGGCTGTTTCTGTATTAAATGAGGAAAAGATGCTAACCCAAAAGACTCTGAATCTGACCTGCAATGCTGCTGAAGTACAGCACACAAAACACCAGAAGGGAGGATGACAAGGCATCTTCCACGGGAATGGACCACTGGCAAGCCCACGCCTTGCCAACCCCAACCCCTCACTGTGCACAGATAAACATTTCCCACCTTYCCCACCCCACTGCCAGGACGAGCCCCATGGCAGAGCCCATAAATAAAGCCTGGTACTGGCATCCA
>NDFG01000004.1:1075334-1115570 GCA_002167245.1 Sporophila hypoxantha | reverse complement strand
TCCACTGGCAGCAGGGCAGGGCTCATGCTGCACTCAGGGTTCTGTCAGTGCCTCCACACAGCCCACACCAACCCAACCTCACCAGGGAAATTTCCTTTGTATCTCCTTCCCTCAAACACTCCAGAGTTCAGGCAGCTCGTGCCACCCCAGAGCTACAGATAAAAGCAGTTCCTGTACCAAATTAACACCCAGAAGGAGTTTTTTTCTTTTTGCTGTAAAAATCACTAAGTCTGCAAGAGAATTTTCTGACCAATGCCACAGACCAATTTACTTTATCCCAGGAGTTTCCAAAGCATTACCATTAAGGGCAGAGCAGTACAGAGTTAAAAGGGAWTGGATGTTTTAGTAGTCCCTGGGAAAACACAGTTAACAGTGGCACATTTTCCCCACCATGTGCTTGGAAACTATTATTTTTTAGCTGTATTTTCTCACACTCAGCAGAGAGTATTTGGCCATTACCTGTAGCCCACATCCCATCTTTGTTAAGGACAGCTGCACTCTTCCCCCAGCAATTATTCATGGAAACAGAGGCAGCTACAGCAATTACTCACATGGAGTAACTCAAGGGAAGATTTCTTTGTTTTCCAGAGCAGTGCAGTAACTGAAAGTGACTCAACACCTTGACATGAGCTCATTCTGCAAAGGCCACCAGCAAAGGAACCCAGTGACTGCAGTCTGGTACCAGACACTTACTCACTTTGACTCTGCAGGCATCACAGAGCTTTGTCTGAAAGCAACTGGTGTCTGACTCGTGACTTGGCAGGGCAAGCTGTGGGCATGAGCTGCACCACACACCTGGAAACACAAAGGAGGGGGGCAGCAGCTCCACAGCCAGCCACAGACACCAGGYTTGGGAAGCTCAGAGCTCGGGCAGGGCTGTCAGCTGCTCCTCATGCTGATMTGCTGAGCTGCTCTGCCAGTTAATGCATGGGCAAGGCTCCTGCCACAGGACATGAAGAGAAGCTCAGCCCAGCTGAAATCATCTCACTGGTGCTCCCTGCCAGCCCCAGTTAATCCTCAGCCCTGGGTGACTGCAAGCTCAGTAAATACAAGTGTACTAAAGCCCAAAATTACAGCCACCACTTGCCCTGGCCTCTCAGAGCCCATCAGATGCCAAYTCCAGCGTATGCAGAGGCATCAGCCACAAAATCTGACCAAGACACAAACCTCAGAGAGCCACAGAACATAGTCCATCCCACATCTTATGTTCTTCAAAAGCCACATTGTGACTTGGAGTATTATCTGTCAGCACTGTCTGCACTCAGTCCCAAACCCTGGCACAGTGTCCTCACTGGCTCATCAGCTACAGATTTTTAATTCCAGGAACTYAATGAATTCTTAATTAGCCCTCACAAGACAAGCAGACCTTGCAGACTGCTTTCACTTTTTCTGAGGAAAGGAAATAGGGTGCAGGGGAAAAAAGCAATGCAGAGACAGGAGAGCAACAAGCAGAGGCCATTCCCCAGCCCCAGCAGCAGCGAGGGCCTGCACACAGACACAGCACGTAGCAGCTGGCCAGTTCCTGGAACAGCAGCCCACGTCCCAGCAGCATCCAGCAGCAGTTTACAAACAAGCCCCAAAGCACATCATAGTGCACTTCAGTAACCTCCAGAGCAGAGGAGAGAGGCTGCAAGGGCTGCTGCACTGCAACAGCCCAGCATCCCCTGAGGAACACGCTGCTGCAGCTCATCCCCTGCCTTTAAGGGGGGTGAGGAGCAAATTGCTGCTTGATGCATCCATCAGCAGCACTCCTGAGAGCCTCGGCAGGGCCAGCACSGTGACAGGGCAGCTCAGGGAAGATGCTCCTCCACTTCTGTAAACAGCAGCACRGCTCTGTGGCATTCCTGGCTGTTCCCTTATTAACTCACCACGGAAATAKCCTTCCTTGCAGGCTGGGAGAGCCACTCTGACCATCCCACTCTCACTGTGAGGCCCTGGAGGCTCTGCACAGTTTGGTCCTGGKGATGCAGCAGCCAGCTTACACCAGCAAGACTGAGCTGTCTGTGCTACTGAGCTKTGCAACGCTGCATCTGGTGTAGAAATCAGATGTTAGAGAGGTGGGAAAGGCACAGATTACTCCTGGGACAAAAGGTTCATTGAGCCATGCTGCATCACTCTCGTGGAAAAAAACAAAAGAGAGAAAGAGGTGATCTGTCGCCAAGGAGCAACTCCCATTTTTACAATCATGTTGTAAACTTCCTTATCTCGAGCCACGGCTCACACAATTGACAGKTTTTGAATCGGGCACAGCCACCAGGCACCCCGGCTGCCCACTTTAGCCAGGGAACAAGGACAAAACACGGCATAGTCCAGCAGGAGGCTACAGCAAGACTGACCTTATAACAGCCTAGGTCCTTCGGATAGAGGATTATGTAAGACCCCGTTGAATTCGCAGAGGTTTATGTAGTAAGCAAWGAGACACAGTAACCAGACCTTGAAGGTGTGCTCCGGAGCCCCCGCGGGAATTTACCGACCCTGAAGGAACAACCCCGCTTCCCTACCGAGCCGGAGASATCCGCACCGGTTATCGGTGTTTGCTTTCCAAACCCGCACACGGCACCGGCTCCGGCAGCCGCCCCTCCGACAGCGGCATCCCCGGCACGGCTGCGGAGCCCCGGGGCCAGCACCCCATCAGTGCCCCGGGCCCATCATCCCATCAGAGCCCATCACCACATCACCGGTGCCCCTCGCCCCATCACGACATCATCAGAGCCCCCGGGCTCCCTCGCCCCATCACCGGCGCCGCTCCCCGCTGCCAGCACCGGGCCCGGCAGGGCTGCGGCCGGCGCTCGGCCTCGCCGCGGCTCCGCAGCTGGCACCGCCCGCGGGCCCTGCCCGGCCCCGGCTCGGCTCGGCGGGCACCGAGCGCGGAGAGGCGCGGAGCGCCCCGCACCGCCGCCCCCCGCTCCTAACCGTGCCCGGGCTGCCCGCCGGACCATGGCCCCGCTCCGTGCCGTGCCCGGGCAGGCCGAGCCCGCGCCGCTGCTCCGGCGCGCCAGCGGGGCCGGGCCGGCATCACATGGCCCAAATAGCGCCCGGCGCGGCCCCGCTCCGCCCCGGCCCGGCCCGGGGCGCGGCCGCTCCGCCGGGCAGCGCCGGCGGCGGGCGGGGCCGGGCACGGAGCGGAGCGGGGCCGGGAACGGAGCGGGCCGGGGCAGAGAGCGAGGGCCGGGAACGGGAGCGGGCCGGGCAGAGAGCGGGGCCGGGAACGGAGCGGGGCCGGGCAGAGCGCGGGGCCCGGCACGGAGCGGGGCCGGGCAGAGAGCGGGGCCGGGCAGAGAGCGGGGCCGGGAACGGAGCGGGGCCGGGCAGAGAGTGGGGCTGGGAACGGAGCGGGGCTGGGAACGGAGCGGGGCCGGGCAGAGAGCGGGGCCGGGCCGGGAATGGAGCGGGGCCGGGAACGGAGCGGAGCGGGGCCGGGCAGAGAGTGGGGCTGGGAACGGAGCGGGGCCGGGCAGAGAGCGGGGCCGGGCCGGGAACGGAGCGGGGCCGGGGCGCTGCCGCCGGCGGAGTTCGCGGCCGCGGGGCACAGCGACAGCCCCGCAGCGACAGCCCCGCAGCGACAGCCCCTGTGCCCATCCCCGGCCCGCAGGCGGCACCGTCTCTGTGTGAGATCGGGCTGCTCGGTGCTGTTGTGCTACTMCAGCCCGTTTCTCTATGAGATCCGGGCTGCTCGGTGCTGTTGTGCTACTCCAGCCCGTTTCTCTGTGAAATCCGGGCTGTTCCGTGCTGTTTTGCTGTTCTAGCCCGTTTCTGTGTGAGATCCGGGCTGCTCGGTGCCGCTCTGCCMCCCTCGCTCCAGGCACGGCTGGCAGTAGCGGCCAGCCCCGGGCATGGCGCTGGGGATCTCCGGGCGCTCGGTGGCGGCTCCATCCTCGGTGTCCGCACACCCACCCGCAGTTCCGCATTTCTCCTCAAAAAGGGGGATCGGGCACGGGAAGGGGCTGCCCAGGACGGTGGCGGAGTCTCCGTGCCCGGAGGCGTTCGGGGAATGCACTTGGTGCCGTGCTCCGCTTGACGTGGTGCTGTTATGTCACAGGATGGACTCGGTGATCTCAGAGGTCTTTTCCAACCTAACCCATTCTGTGATTCTGTGATTTGTTTCAGCCACTCCTGGGAATGTCTGTTTGCTTTAAAAGACTCATTTGTTTACCGAAATAAACCTGGGAAATACAATTCTGTTCATTTCAGTCCTCATTATAAAAACAACCCTTTGGACAAATCTGACCTGGTAGTGCCCCCTTGAGATGATGAATTTTTCAGTGTTTCCAGACAAAAAGACTGGTYTGTAGCAGTACTGCTCAAGCTGTAAAGCCGTGGATTGTCATAAATTCAGCGAGCCATATTGCATGGGATACCTCCAAGGACCACCTAGGAGCTGCTGCAGGAAGCGGTGTGAGTGATTCAGGAGGTGGCAGCCTGCCATCTGAGTCACTGTGGGATGAATGCCCCTGCATGCTGCTGCAGTTACTGTTCTTGGGGATTGGACATGAGCATGGCTCTTGACATTTCTCATCACTGATGGTCTTGGGGCACATGTGAAWAAAAAGCACAGTTAATTCACTAATTTGTTGAGCATATTTTGATATCTGTGGGGAATAGTTGCTCTATGCCAGTCACTGTGGTCCTTCAAAAAAAAMCACATTCACATCAGAATAAATTTATTACTCTAGCTGACCAGAAACACCGAGGAGATTGTGGRTAYGGCACAAATATGTTCTTCCACACCCTGCAAAATAAAAAGAGGAGGGTTTATGTCAAACAGATATATATTGRGTAGCTTTTTCAAAACTACTTTGCTTTGACCTGGTCCTGCTCATATTTAAGTTACTTTCCCGCACTRATTTCAGGGAGAAGCGGGGTGGAGGAGTGAGAGGAGCAGCAGGGAAGCTGGAGGAAACCAGACGTGACAAGTGCTGAAGCAGAGCTTCTCAGCTTTGTGGTGGCTTCTCGCCAGATGAGATCACAGCTCCTATGGAATCCTGTCTGCTTTTATCTCCTTAATATTTGACTTTCTTGCTTCCTCAAGAAGCAGGAATTGCYAATCTTCAGTCACTTGCTTTGRGYACTGTCTGCTGCTCAAACAACAGCACAAGCAGAGGCAGAGGGGGGTGACAGACAGGGGCCAGTGTTTGTGGTCTGCAGTGGGATCCCTCTGACTGACTGGGGATGGAGCCTGCATTAGCAGAGACTTCTCCAGCTCCCATCCTTGTGAATTTATGCAGAGACTATTAAAAGGAAGGTGGGAGGAGGAATGGCTTGGCATGGCCGCTTCCTTGTGGTCAGCACTCAGCACTGTAGATTAGCTCTGGGGTCTGGACTGGGATGAGCATCCACCTTCCTTTGGAATGTCTGAAGCTAAATATTTAAATCCTTTGGACTCCCAGCATGGACTGTGAGGCTGGGACAGACTCTGGAGTGACACTGCCCTTGCAGCAGAGGCTGAGGGCTGCAGCAGCAGCAGAGGGGATCCTGTTGCTGTACCCAGCTGGGCAGGCAGAGAGCCTGGAGCTCTGTGCCCTGGGCAGAGGGAGAGCAGCAGAGCAGCCACCTGCCCCAAGCATGTCCCTGGTGCCTGCAGGCTGTGCCTGCGGGCTCTGAGGGACACAATGCAGCACAGAGGAACAATGAGTGCCTCTAAGTGTGGCCACAAAGCCACAGCAGCCCAGTGTGCTGCAGGACAGAGGGGCTGTGAAAACAGCAGCCTCGCTAGGGAGAAACCCTGCCAAGCCTGCCCAGAGCACAATCAACAAACCCTCCCCAGCTGGAAGATGGGGTGGAAAGGGGAGTRAAGGAGAGTGGGATGGAGGAGAAAAAAGAGGCGTTCCCCAGGGGCACTTTGCAGGAAAAAAAAAGTAGTTATCTTCATTTTAGTGCCTTCTTGAGAACTGAGATGTCGGCACAGTCAGCRCAGCAACACACTGCAACACAAGTAAATGCAGCTGCTGAATGAAATTAAACCCTTCATAAAAAAATAAAAATAAAAAAGTAGAATCCAGGTATTTTGTTTTACATTCACCTGGAGAGCAGTCATGCTGTGATGTCTCCTCTCATTACTCCTTTGCCTTTCTGCCTCAGCACAGRATGCTGGATGTGAAGATGCCTTAAAGGATGGGATATATGTAACGGGAGCACTTGGATGCAGAACTTCCTCCCTGTCCTATTTAGAGCGGCACTTACAACCCCAGCTGAGTGCTGAGTCACCCCTGAGGTACCTGCAGGTGGCTGTCTGCTCCTGAGGGGCGCACCCCTGAAATCCCAGTGCTTTACTGGCTGGCACGAGTCCTCCCGCCATCCCTGCGCTGGTGTCACACACAGCCGTGCTGCTCCGGGCCTGGAACGGCTCCTCCGGCASGACAGGGCTGGGAAAGGCTCCCAGCAGCACGGGCAAGCAGCACCCTCTGCTGCTGGCACTGCTGGCTCTGGGCTTGCAGAGAGGGGCTGAGGAAAGGCACCCGCAGCGATTCCTCTGCAAACGAGGGCTGCTCTGGGTGCTGGACACTGAGCAGGGTCAGTTCTGTGTGCTGGACACTGAGCAGGGTCAGTTCTGTGTGCCAGACACTCGGACACTGAGCAGGGAAGGTCTGTGTGCTGGACACTGAGCAGGGAAGGTCTGTGTGCCGGACACTAAGCAGGGTCAGCTCTGTGTGCTGGGCACTCGGCTCCTGCAGGAAATCCTGTGCACAGAGGAATTCTGTGTGAGAGGGCAGGGCCAGCTCCCCACCATGGGGAGAGCTGGGGGGCAGCGGCTGGCACAGAGCTCATCACTTGGCATACCCCAGCCAGCCCTGCATTGCTGCAGCAGCCTTTGCCAGGCTACATCACCATCACCCATGCCAGGCCGGCCCTGCATTGCTGCACAGCACCCTGTGCCAGGCCTACATCACCATCACCTGTTGCAGCCAGCCCTGCATTGCTGTAGCACCCCTGACAGCCCTGCAGCGCTGCCAGCCAGGCCTGTGAGTGGCAGAGCCCTTCAGCTGCATGCAGGGAAACCAGCACGTGTTGCATCAGCAGGAGTGCCCAAGAAGTGACTGATTTAAATCCGCCAGGAGAATGAAGTGCTCCCCTGGGATGGAGCTGCTGCTCCTCCTCCCTCCCTGGTGCCCTCTCGTGGATGAAGGGGCAGTGGGAATGTCCTTTGGCAATCAGCTGGAGGTCAGGACTCAGCTCTGGGACCTTGCACAGGGCCCTGCCTGAGCCACAGCTCAGCTCAGCTGCAGAGCTCACAGAGGATAAGCTCAGAGTGAAACACGCAGCTCCGTGAGCTCTGTGCTGTGCTGACAGTGCCCATGGAAATGCAGCACACAGGAAATGGGGATCAGTGAGGCTTTGCTTGAGGCCTGTGAGTGAAACACAGCTCTGTGAGCTCTGTGCTGTGCTCACAGTGCCCATGGAAATGCAGCACACAGGAAATGTGCATCAGTGAGGCTCTCCCGAGGCCTGGCCATTCCAGGGCCCTGCACAGCACTGTGTGATTCCATCTCCTCACCTTAAAAGGGCTTTGGCTGCTCCTTGTTTTGGAAAGTGCTGGCCTTGTCTGGATGAGACACCAAAAGAAAAAAAAAAAAGGAAGAGTCAAAGTGAACATTTAATACTGCAGTGACATTGTCCACTTTGCACAACTAAAACCTTTACCCTCAGCAGGAAGTGCTTCCCATCTCTGGAAGAAGTTAAAAGACACTTCTTGTTAAAAACAATTTATTTTTTATAAATATAATTCTTTATTCATTAAACAATATGAAAAGGATCACAAAACTTTACTCATGGGAAAAAAAAAGATTTTACAATTTGATTTATAAAAGTTGAAGTGAAAAATGACTTATTTCCAGTGTTAGTTTTCTGTAAAACATATAATACCACTGAATTGTTGGAATGCACTTGACATTAAAAAAAAATGAATAAAAGTTAGTATCAATAATCACTTGTGGGAGAAACAGACTGTAAGAAGCTACTTCATGGAGCTGCCTTTGCAAAGAAAGGTTAATACAAGCTCTCAAGAAGGTGCACACCTTCTATTAATAACTTTCACAAAATAAAAATAGCCTTGCTTCCTTGGCCTACAGCCCAGTGCATTGCTACCATTCCTCCTCACCAGATTTGCTGCTCGTTTAACCCTTCTTCCCATCCAGTCTCTCTCTTTCCAGTCATAAATGTTGTATATTCAAAAATATTTGGTTTTCATTTAGCAAATGCTAAGAATTTAAGAGTTTAACAGAAATTGTCTATGTGGAAAAAAAATACACTTTGGAAAAATCCCCCAAACAACCCAGATAGCTCCATTCACCAAGGAAAACATGTGAAAACTTTTAATGGATTTAAATAAAATCTCAGATAAATTTTGGGGTGACCCACTAGATAGAGACTTCACAAATAAACCCTGTTTTCACCTGCAAGGAACAGTAGCTCCCTGGGGAAAAACCCATCTTCTTATTTCAAAGTGCAAATGAACCTTTCAGTGTTCATTTCAAGAGGTGCCAGCCACATAYTACCAAGCAAGTGTGCAAAAATAAGAAAACTCTAATGCCACAGTCACCTGTAAGACAGGAATAAACTCTGTTATTCATAACAATATAGTTACTCTCTCATAGGTCACTTTTTCATTAAAACTTGTTCCCTCACACCAAATACAAAAGAACTGGAATGAAGTTAACACAGGCATTTTTGTTTAAAAATARAAGATTTCTCTGCTAGCTAATCCAAACAATTCCTCTGAGCACCTCAGTAATTATTGCACTCTCAGGTCTACATTCACCTGGAGAGCAGAGCTGTGCCATACTCTCAGCCTGCCCTGTTATTTCCAGAGCCCCAACACATCCAGGGTTACACATCCACGTGCAAACCACCCTCACTGCCCTGAGACAAGGGCCTGGCCCAGCCAGGCTGAGCAGGGCAGGGATCAATGTGGCACTGTTGTCTTTAGCCTGAGAATTACATACAATTAGACAGAATTTGGCAGGCAGATGATTTAACAAGTCCCCTGAAGTGCCTGTGAGGTAGTTACATGCCAGGAAGCACAAACAGGGAAACTGAGGCACTTCAAGGTGAAGTCATTTGTCCAAAGTCTCAGTGAGAACCGCAGAGCCAGAAAAGGGCACACTGGGCTCGTGGCTCCTCCTGGAGCTCAAACACAGAGCCAGGCTCAACACCCAGAGTGCTGCAGGCCAGAGAAACCAGAGCAGAGCCAGAAATGCTGCCTGGGCTTGTGCTCCTGCTGAGCTCTGTCAAGAGCCCAGCTCAGCCAGGCTCAAACACCAGAGGTGCTGCAAGGCAGAGAACCAGAGCAGAGCCAGAAAGGCCACACTGGGCTCGTGGCCCCTGCTGAGCTGCAGACACGGAGCCCAGCTCACCAGGCTCCAATGCCAGATGGTGCTGCAGGCCGGAGAACCCAGAAAGGCTTCCCTGGGCTCATGCTCTTGCCTGAAGCTCCAGACACCGAGCCCAGCTCTAGCCAGGCTCCAGTGCGCAGAGGTGCTGCAGGAAGAGAACCCAGAAAGGCTTCACCTGGCTCATGGCTTTCCTGAGCTCCAGACACGGAGCCCAGCTCACCAGGCTCAATGCCAGAGGTGCTGCAGGCCCAGAGAACACAGAGCAGAGCCAGAAGGCCACACTGGGCTCGTGGCTCCTGCTGAGGCTCTGTCACAGAGCCCAGCTGACCAGGCTCCAGTGCAGAGTGCTGGCCGGCCATGGATCCCCCTGAAGGCCGGAGGTGTCAGGAGCTGCTGCTGGCAACGCAGGAACAAGGACATCGTGTGTGACAATCCAGGCTGTAAAGGCCACGCAGACAGGAGAGGAGGGACACTGCAGCATCACCCCAGCAGAGCTTCATAATCCACGTACCAGACGAGCTGGCCAGAGCTGGGGCTGACCCCCGAGATGGGCCACTTGCGGGGCTCGCGGCCCACCCTGCTGAGCAGCGTGGTGATGTCGTGCTTGCCCCTGCCCAGCACYAGCACGAACACCTGCCTGGCCCTGTTGATGAGGGGCAGGCTGAGGCTCATCCTCTGGTGGGGCTTGACGGGGCTCTCGGTCAGCACCACGGTGGGAGCCCCTTCCAGGCCGTGCTCGGAGCGGGGGAAGAGCGAGGCCGTGTGYCCGTCCGTGCCCACGCCCAGCAGCACCAGGTCGAAGCTGGCGTTGGCCACCAGGGCCGCGATGTCCTGGGCGTAGAGCTCGGCACCGCCGTCCTCCTCCACGCAGAGGCGGCGGTTGAGGTGCACGGGCATGGGGTGGATGTTGAGGTAGGGCACCCTGACGTGCTGCAGGAGGTGCCGGTGCAGGCCCTGGAAGTTGGACTCGCCGTCGGTCAGGGGCACGCAGCGCTCRTCCGCCAGCCACACGTGGCTGTGCTGCCAGGGGAAGCCGTGGTGGTGCCTGGCCAGGCGCTGGAACAGCCCCACGGGGCTGGAGCCGCCCGACAGGGCCAGGTGGAACTGGCCCGAGCGAGCCACGCTCTGCACAGCCACCTCCTCCATGTCGGAGGCCAGGCGGGCAATCAGCTCCTCGGCCCAGGCCGACACCAGGGGACTCTGCCGGAACTTGGACTGGATGGCCCTGAACTCACTTGGCATCTGCCCGCTGGGGTGCAGCAGCTCTGCCGGCTCTGCCAGGCTGAACTCCACTCCCCCGGCCACCATCTCAAAGTCCAGCAGCTGCTGGTTCTCCACGCCGCCGGGGTAGAGGCGCGGGGGCTGGCGGGACGTGCTGTCCAGCAGAGGCGTCCAGAAGGCCCAGGAGGCCAGCAGGCTCTCCGTGGTGATGAAGAAATCCTTCCTGCCGTGGTAGATGTGGGAGATGAGGACGGAATAGGCATCCCTCTCCTTGACAGGGCTGTACATGTAGAAATCAGACAGTGGCTGTCCAAAGATGTGCAGGTCTGAACGAGCCCCTGCTTCCTTCCAGCTGTCCTTGGGCATGGCAGGCTGGAAGAGGTTCCTGCTCACCAGCACCGCGGGGGTGTTGAGAGCACCGTGCCCRAAGTAGAAGATGATCTGCTTGGGTTTGCACTGGCTGTGTCCTGCATCCCTCAGCGTGCCACTCTGAGGGCAGTAGGCCCTGTTCCTGAAGAGGACGCGGGCGTAGCCCACCCGCTCATCCAGAGCCTTGCCYGAGGTGAGCAGGAACGGGACCCCTTCCCAGCGCAGGCTGTGGCTGTGGATCAGCACTCCTGCAACGACAGACACCCCAGCACACCTCAACAGCAGCCACTCCTGGATCTCCATCACCGCCCAGCACTCGCCCCCCTCAGCTCCCTTGGTACCCACTGTGTCTCTAGCTCCCCATTCCAGCTCCCCATCAGCCCTTCCATGACTTCAGTGCCTACCCAGAACTCCATGATCTTTATGGTCCCTTCCCACCCAGGCCATCCATGATTCTCACTGCCTCCAGCTCCCTGCTGTGCTCCCTCCCAGCTACCCCACTTGTTCAGCCTCCTTTCATCTTGCAGGAAACCAGTTTGTGAGYATGAGCATCATTTAGACAATTCTCTTCCTGTTCACAGCATGGCTGGAGATGGCCTCGTGGTTCACTCACCACAGAGAGCAARGCTTTACCCCTCAACTCAAGTTTATGGGAAGGCAAAGGAGTTTATAGGCTACTCCTAAAAACAATGCAGAGATTTTATAATAATGGGCCTTAGCCCTTACACTTCCCATTCCCTGGATCACTGGTTAACTGACACAAAGCATTATCTTGTCCAGCTCCCAGTTCCCACGGCAGTGGACGCCTGGGCACATCCCTGAGTGAGCAGCGAGCCCCAGAGCCATGGGGCTGGTCCTGCAGGGCTCACAGCTCCTGCTCCCTCAGCTCTCACCGCTCCCCTGGCCCAAAGCCTCACCTGCAAAGGTTGGYGTGGTGCTGACGTGGCCCCGTGCCTCGGGCAGCTCCTCCTGCACCTGGCTGTCGTAGGCCTGGTACTGTCCCAGCACGGCGCTGCTCCTCTGCAGCCCCCACAGGGCCTGGAAGGCCTGCAGCTTGTGCTGCACCACCTCCTGGGCGCTGCTGACGTTGGCAGGGAGCTCCATGATGAGGAACAGGAGGGCCTCGGTGAGGTGGTTCTGCAGCACGTCCCGGATCACCCCGTACTGCTCGTAGAAGCTGGTGCGGCCTGGGCACGAGAGGAGGCAAAATCTGCTCAAGGGACCTGGTTCCCCTTCTGCATCTCACTGTGGGGCCAGGGACAGCAAAGCTCCAAGCTCCTCTCTCCCCACCCAGCAATTAACCTGAAGCAATCAAGCTCAGGGAATGGGTGTCCTGTCACTGATGTGTGCAGGGTCTGGTTGGACAGAGCTTTGGACAACCTGTCCCAGTGGAAGTGGTCACTGCTTGCAGCAGGACAAGATGGTTTTCGTGTACTCAGAAGGCTTTGGCTGAGCCATACCCTTGGGAGACAAAATTTTGTGCACAGAGCCAYGCTTCCCTTTCCCTGCCTGGCCCGTCATGCAGGTGGGGACAGTGGGAGAAGGACAGTGCACTGCAGGAGTGACTCAAGGCTGTGTGTCACCAGCAGCAGGCTGCATCACCACYGCAGGCTTCCCCCATGACTGATCATTCATCTCCCTCCCCAATCCAAAGGCACACTCAGTAATGGGATCAGTGCTGCAGACTTGCTGGGAGCCGGGCTGCCAGCTGAAGCTGCACAGGGGAAAACAGACATCAAGTGACAAATGACATCAAATGACAAATGACATCAAGTGACAAATGACATCAAATGACAAATGACATCAAATGACAAAGCTGTTCAGAGAGGGGGGGCACAGGGAGCAGCTGGGGCTGTGCACAGACAACGCTGCTCTCCCTAAATCTCTCTGCAGTGCACCCCTCTCCCACAAACAGGCTTTGGGCTGCCAAATCAAAGATTACCAGCCCAGGTTTGCCAGAACTGCATTAAGTGAGTCTGTGGAGGCTGAGGGAGGGAGGCAGAGGCGAAGTGAGTAGGGAAGCAGTCCTGCTGGTGCAGCAGCCAGGGCACCTGCCTGGCCAGGAGTGCTGCAGGCAGAGCCCAGCCCGGGAGCTTTGTGCTGAGCACTGCAGAGGGGATGCTGCAGCATTGCAGCAGTGCAGCCGTGTCCTTCAGCAGGAGCCCCACGCTGCCTCTCCGGGCTGGGACTGTCCCTCTGCAGTGCTCTTCCTACCACAGAGAGGAGGGCACAGAAACGGGCACACAAACCCAGACTGGCCCAGGGACAGAAACATCCAGGCAGGAGATGCACGAGCACCTCCCCAAGAGCAGCACAAAGGCACACTTGGGGTGAGCCTGGGGGCTGGCAGGACAGCTGGAGTGGCCTTAGACTGCACCAATTCCAAATCTAGGGCTGTTTACCAAGAACTGGGATAGAAAGGTCAGCAATGCCCCCAGACCTCTGCAGCAGAAAAAGGTGGGGGGTTCTGCCCCTGCTGCCAGATGAATTACAAATGAAATTTTTCCTTAGAGGCAGCAACTCTACCTGGAAGTGAGTSAGTGTCCAGCACAGGAAGGGTGGGACAGTCCCTCTCTGTTTCCCCACACCATTCACCTGCTCCTTTTGTATTTCTGCACCAGCACCACCTCAAGGGCCCCCTCCCCATTAYTGAGGAGCCTGCCAGCTCTCACTCACTCACCCTGCACACTGCCTCACCAACCTTTAGCATCCACAGTCTCCTTCAAGACAACCTCCACTCTTTCCACATGGTGCCGGTTCCAAATSGGGTCCAGAAACTGTCGGTTCTGATCCCGAAAAGGCAGGATATGGGCMACAGCCTGTGAGGGGAAAATCCAAAGACCCAATAAAAACTCAGCAGACTCCCAGAGTGCCTCTGCCTCCCTGCCCCATGCAGCAGACAGGCAGCAGAGCGGGTCAGAGAAGAGAAAAGCAGCAGGAGAGGCTGCAGTGATGCACAGCAGGGTCGCCAGTGGCTGTCCTGAGCAGACATTAAAGGTTTTTCTGAGGCATTTTGAGGTTTCATGTGAAAAGGCTGAACTACAAACTGCAGAGCACTCAGTTTATATCTGTCAGAGGACAAAGGGCTGAGTCAGACCATCCTGGGACTAATGTAAGGTTCTAAAGTGCTGAAATACATCACTTCAGATGCTTACACCACTAAAGCCATCTGCTCTTTTAATAAAATTTAAAAAATAAAATAAAATAAAAGTAAACATTTAAAATAAAATAAAATAAACCCCCAAAATAAAACAGAAGAAATGCCCCCTCTCAGTGGAGATGCTCTCCACAGCTGGACATGCAACTTCTGAGTAAAACCTGGCCACCTTTCCATGGCTAGAACAGGCTGCTTTAAAGTGTGGCATCACATCCCTGAGAAACAAGGATGGCATGTCCTTGAACAGCCTCCCTCTGGGACAGTGCAGCTCCACATCCTGAGCTGTACCTGCAGCAGACAGTGCTGCAGGGCAGGAAGACACCTTCCCTAAGCATCCCCCAGAACTAACATCCCATCAGCTCCTTATCATATCAAATGGAGGAGTGCTTCCAGAAGCCATGGCTAAGCAGAGAGGCCTGTGTGGAATGAGATGTGGAGCTGGGAGAGGACAGGTGCTGCTCACTCAGCGAAACCAAAGCCCTGACCTTGGCGAGGAGGCCAGAGGAGCTCTGCATCTCTGCTCCAGGCACAGAGCCCAGCCCTGCTCTGCAGAAGGGACCCTCACCACCCCAGCAGGAGGAAGCCCTGCTTTGGTCTGCACATTTCCCCTGCTCTCCCAGGACAGAGGAACAGGACAGGATTCCAGGAGCAAATGGAGGCCCTGCATGGGTTTGGGAGGGGAACAACGCTCTCCCCAGACGCAGAACCGACCAGCAGGAGCCTCCCAGGCCCCGAGCCCCTCGGGCTGGCAGGGGCTGCTCACCTGCTTGCCCAGGTAATGGTCCACGCGGTACATCTCCTCCTCCCTGAAGAAGCCTGCCAGCTGTGCAGCCAGCTGCTGGGCCGAGGGCAGGTCGTGGCCAAAGGGCTTCTCGAGCACCACRCGCAGCCAGGCCCCGGCGCGCGGCCGGCAGCTGCCGTTGATGTGCCCCGCGATCTCCGTGTAGGCAAAGGGCGGCACAGAGAAGTAGAAGATCCTGCCAGCCTCCTCCAGCCCCTCCTGGCCGAGCAGCGTCTCAATCTCCCTGTTCAAAGCCGTGTAGTTCTCGGCAGTTTTCAGCTGGTGGTACTGGCTGAGCTTCAGGAACTGGTCCTTGAGCACGGCACAGCGGTTGGGAGGCTCGTCGGGGGGACAGGACAGCTTCTTCAGCACGTCAAACATCAGCCTCTGCCCCGGCTCCAGAGCTGCCAGGGCACCCCCGTGGAACGTGAAGCTGTGGCCACTGCTCACTTGGTCCATGTAGAGCTGGAACAGACCCTGCCACAAATACTTCTTGGCCAAATCCCCCGTGGCTCCCAGCAGGATCACGGAGATGTGGCCCTGGGAGGCTCCAGCTGGGGATGGCAGGGCTCCCACAAACAGCATTGTGCACAGGACCCTTCCCAGCATCTTGGGGAGAAGAGGGAGAGCCAGGAACACTAGAGGTGAGGAATAAACACACAAATCAATCCATGATGTAGCACCGCAAAACACAACACAAGGTACYTGCTTTCCCCAGAGAGCCAGGGGCCTCTGCCTGGATCCTCCACCCAACAGCCTCTCCTCCCCTCCATGATCTGAATCAAGGCAGCAATTTGGGTTCCTGACAGAACTGCAGCCTTCTTCTGCACACCAGAAGTGGAAGGCAGTGTGTGCTGCAGGTCCTTGGGCAGCACATGCACTGCTCCCACAGCTGGGGGGGTGTCAGTGCCTCTGCACAGGGAAACAAACCCATCTTCATCCAAACCCCAGAGCTGGCCACAAAGGAGCACACGTGCCTGCACCCTGAGCACACGTGCCTACACCCTGAATCCTGCTGGGGACTGTGCTCAAACACTGCCTGGCTGCCTTGGCATGGCTTYATGTCAATATTGTCACAGCAGCTCAGGGACAAACACGACCACTGGTAGCCCCAGGCTCTTCTTCTTTCACTTGTGGCTCCTGTGCCCCACCACTGAACTGGGTCTAATGGCTGCTGRCAGACTGGGGTGATAAAACAGCTCTGGGGAAGAAGTTCAGTCCCCAGACTGATGTGAGCCAGTCTAGATGCTGCCCCATGGTGCTGTGTCTGTGGCCAAGTGACAACCTGGGCTTTGTGTTCTGCCTCCTGCAGCCTCCACCACTGAGAGCAGGTCCTGTTCTGGCCCTCTCCACTCAGTGCCCATTCAAACCACTGCAGCCAGGCCAAAAAGTCCCTTTGCTCACACTTATTCATTCCAAATAAAGTTGTTTTTAGGAGAAAAGACACATTTAGCACTTACACTGAGAAACASAGCAATGACTTTGCATCTCAAGAGATGTAATGTCACTGTGCTGCTCTCATTACTCAGGTATTATTTCAGCAGCTCTCTCACTGGCAATCTCCTTCCCTTAATGTCATTTCATAAGCTGGGTTTAGTTGGACCTTCTCAGCACACAATGTTATTTACTTCTTTAAAAACTCTGAGCTCTGSTCAATAAATAGTGACAACTAAATAACTACAAGGAACATCTGGGTATCTCTCCCTGTCTGCAGCTTGAACTGCTCTGCAGAAATCTCGTGTTTCTCTCCAGCAGACTCACCTGTAACACAGGAGCTCTAGAGACCCCAAAAGCAGCTGGAGATTTTCCTCCTGCCCAGCCTCTCCCAGTGCAGCTCCTGTTCCTCCTGTGACTGGGTGTCTCTGATCAGTGCTCAGGCGTGCAGCACAGATAAGGCAGGTTGTTCCCTTCCTGGAAAACGGGAGGAAAGACCCAATTACAACAGAGAAAAACCAGAAGTGCCTGAGCCAGCAATGAGCCAGCAACGTCCCAGCACATCCCTGYTCACAGTCCTGCCCTGCTGCTGTTTGTGAGCAGGTAAAACACAGGCACAGGTGGCAATTCCTGCTCCCAGACAGCTACACCGAGCTGAAATGCAGTCTGGAAGTTTAACTCCTCCCTGCCCAGCCCTCTGTGTGGCTGTGTCCCCTCCCTCCCTCCTCTCCTGGCTGTTTGAGCTCCCTGGACCCACTGAAGGAACACAGCCAGCAGCACTGGCAGCTGCCAAGGGGCACTGCAGAATAAATGATTCTCTGGTTTCCCCTCCCCTGCTGTGGGGTTATAACCCAGATGACAAAGTTCCTCAGCGCAATAAATGGGTATTTACACTTCCTGAGCAACCTTTGTTCCAGGAACCAGAGGCACTGACACCCTGGCAGCCCTGCACAGTGAGGAAWGGGATGGGTCTGGGTGGG
Organism: Sporophila hypoxantha; assembly: GCA_002167245.1. Lineage (NCBI taxonomy): Eukaryota > Metazoa > Chordata > Aves > Passeriformes > Thraupidae > Sporophila > Sporophila hypoxantha. The sequence continues at coordinate 1,098,299 of NDFG01000004.1, read as the reverse complement.
CCATGCTGCCCAGACCCACAGAAAAAAGGGAATTAGCCAGGGAACTTCCCGGCAGATTCAGCCACAGTCACGTGTGTTCCCAAACCAAAGGCAGTTTCACAACCCTCCCAATTGCAAAATATTGAGCTACACTGCACAGAATAAGCTCAGTAAACCCAGCAGTGTTTGTTTACTGCTTTCATATCAGCTAAGCACCACTGCTCCCATTAAAAAATAATACTCCAAAAATCCCCCAGCCAGGCAGAACAAAGTTACTCAGTCAGGCTTCAGGAAAAGACTCCTGGGCCTGATCCACATAAAACACRCAGGAGCTTGGCCCAGCAGCCAGGCTGGGCACTCCCTTGCACAGCCACTGCAGCTCCCCTTCACAGGAGCTCATTCCAGGTCTCTATGGAAAAAATGCAAAAGGTATTTTTGTTATTGTTGTATCCCCACTGAAAAATAATCACCAGGTGCACGGCCAAAAGAGCTGGACTTGGATGGTCCTTGGGGGTCCCTTGCAGCTGAGGACATTCTGTGYTTGTATGGAAATTGCAGCATGGCCTGGGGCTCCCACAGGGCTCTGCACACCAAGGAAAGGGCTCTGGGATTCTCTGAGGACTGGGGAAACCCTACTGCTGTTCTGTACTGCAAACACCAGGGCAGGAATGAGCTCACCATCAGCTGCTGGAGAAGCCAAGGCTTAATGAGGAGACTCCCATTAAAAGCAAGATGAGAGGTGCACGAATTCGTGTTCGGCCCTTCTGGCTCTGACTCAGCCTCACTCCGTGTGCTCTGGCCCCAGCATCGTGACAGCAGCCGCTTCCAAAACCCTGGAAAAGCAGGACAGGGGACTGTGAGGAACCCAGCCCGGTGCGTGGGCAGTGCAAGGAACGTGGGGATGAGCTCAGGGGTGGCAGGGATGAGCCCACCTGTGACAGAGGATTGTGAGGAACCCAGCCCGGTGCGTGGGCAGCACATGGAACACGGGGATGAGCTCAGGGGGGGACAGGGATGAGGCCACCTGTGATGGGGATGAGGCCACCTGTGATGGGGATGAGCCCACCTGTGGCAGGGATGAGCCCCGTGCGATAGGCATGAGCCCACCTGTGACAGCCATGAGCCCACCCGTGACAAAGCTGAGCTCACGGGTGACAGGGAGGAGCCCACCCGTGGCAGCGCTGAGCTCACGGGTGACAGGGAGGAGCCCACCCGTGACAAAGCTGAGCTCACGGGTGACAGCGCTGAGCCCCGTGTGACAGCGGCTGTCACAGCTTCCGGACACCGAGCGGGACCCACCCGCCGCCCCCGCACCGGGCGCTGGAGCTCCCCGGCCAGGAAGACCGGGCGCGGTGCCCGGGAAGGCCGGGCCGGGCTGCGGAGCCCGCGGGCGCGGGCAGCAGGGGCGGGAGGGGCAGGGAGCGGCGGCCCGGGCTGCCCCGCGCTCCCTCCCCCGAGCTCCTATGCCGAGCTGCCCCTCGCCGGGGCCGGAGCATCCCCCGTTCACCCCCGCAATCCCCCGTTCGCCCCCACATCCCCTCCCGTCCATCCCGCATCCTCCGTCCGTCCCGCATCCCCTCCATCCCGCATCCCTCCATTCCCGCGCCCACGCGGTGCCGGAGCGGGGAGGCCGGTGCGCGGCGCCGCAGGGTATAACCGGTGACCGCCGGGCCCGGGCTGACCCTCCCCTGGCCCGAGCTGACCCCTCGGCCCCGGCTGACCCCTCCCGGTCGGTCCGGTCCGGTCCGGGCTGCCCGCCCCGGCCGGCCCCGTCACGCACCGCGCCGGCGCGGCGGGCCGACACACAGCGCCCCGCCCGCCGGCCCGCCGCGCAGACTCTGTGGTTGGGGCGGCTCGCGCCCGGCGCCGACGCTCGGCGGGAGAAAAAAAAACCCGCAGGGCTGAGTGGCTCTGGGGACACGGGGAATCACAGAACCTCCTCGGGGGATACAGAACCCCCCGAGGAGACACGGGCCCCGCCCAGCACCGGGAACGCTCGCTGTGCCCGTTCGGAACGGTGCAAACCCCACCCCAGCTCAGTGCCACCTCTCCACACCTGGCTCTGCCCGGCAGCTGCAGCACCCGAGGGCAGCAGAGCCCCGCTGCAGCAAACTCACTCCTGTACATCGTATCCCCCACTCCTAAACAAAGAACCCCTTGCTGTGGAGCACATTTCCACCGCAATGCCAAAGCACAGCCTCTGCCCCGCGTTTAGAGGGGCTCTGGATTGATAAACTGTCCTCTCCAGCTTAATGCTTCCTCCTGTGGAGCACCACCTTTAAACACCACCCAGAACAGCTCTTTTTCCTATTGGGCTTTTTATTTGCTTGTAGAACATCTGTCTCCTTAATGTCCCTTTCCTTGCTAGCTGCCTTTTATTCCTTTATTGCCATCACATGTCTCRTCTGTCACACTGGACCTTTTTCCCTTAAAGGCACACGCAGCTGAGGAAGMCTGAAAAGGCTTTGACAAAAGCACATTCTGATCCAAGCCATCATCCTCACAAAATCTTACTTGCCCCAAATTATGAGATGTTACAGCTCCTTAATGAAACAGCTGAGATATTTTTAACATGGTCAAAAAACCTATTTTATAATCTGACCTTCAGCTCAGAAATAGCTGCACTATTTTTTTTTTTACTTAAAAAAAAAAAAAGACTGCATAAAGCAAACCACCCCTACAGTTTCAGCCTCAATATTTAAAGTTTGGCATCACATAACTAGCTGAAGACATGGTCTCTCAACAGAGGATATTAAACGACTGCTACTACTCCCAGCTTCCAGCTCTGTCCATAATAATAACAAACTTAGGTGACCAGAGGCTGTTTTGTCATTGCAGTGGAAATCTGTTGTTTAGGAGTGGGGAAAAGGATGCACAGGAGTGAGTTTGCTGCAGTGGGGCTTCATTTCCCTTTGGTGCTGCAGGTGGCACTGAGCTGGGGAGGGTTTGCATGCTCTGAACCGGCAAAGGGAGCTCCAGCAGGGCGAGATTTTGGTGAGGCAGCCCTAGAGCAAACTTGCCTGTTACCTGCCAAATTGCTCAGCCTCTGCAAAGGGGTTTAGTGCCAAAGAACTGGAGATGTGGCTGTAAAGGACAGAGTRATTTCTGGGATGCTTTAGCTCCTTGGTTCTGTGGTGTTCTGGGRGCTGGGAGCCCTGTGTGCTGCTGCTGCAGAGCTGCTGGAGCTGGGGCTGTGCTGGGCATGAGCTGCCAGCAAAGCTCTCCAGGCCTGGGCTGTCAAGTGCCCAGGGCTTTGGGTAAGGCTCTTACCTCTGCTGTGGAGCAAAAAAGAACAGCTGGACAGCAGCTGGGGTTCTTGGAAAATAAAATCACTGCCTTGTGCCTTCTCCAGAACCAGGCTGCAGAAATGGTGGCAGCAGCTCCTGGGCTGCTSTGGGCAGGGTAAGAAAGAGAGGCTTTGTTATGGCTCTGGGGCAGGTGAAGGGCTCACCTGCTGAACAGGTTCTGGTTCGTGCTCGGCCTGACCGGCAGAAACCTCCAGTCCAGTTTAGGGAGTTTAGATTTAAATACTTTGGCCTGTTTGGTGTTAAGCAATGCCACTTCTGTGCATCCAAACTCCACACGGGAGCAGCYTTCCCCAGACCCCTGCTCTGGCTTCTGCTGGCCAGCTCAGCTCTTAAAGAGCTTAGCATCCAAGTACAGCTGAGACACTCCAAGGTGAGAGAGCATTAGAGTAATGCTGCCTCTTAGCAGCTTTTGTTTCTATTGTTTGTTGGCTTTCCTCTCCAGACTGTGGCTKTGAAATGACAACATCCTTGCCCAGGGAATGCCACTGGGGTGTGCAGCTGGGCTGGGCAGTGAACACCCTGCCCTGCCGTGAGGATGGCACGGCTGGCTCCTCTCTGCTGCTTGCCCAGCACTGCTGGCACTAAAGCAGGGCTGGGTGGCCAGGCAGAGCCCTGGCACAGGGACTGGTGACAGCCCTGGGGGTGCCCCTGGGACCCTGCAGCACCCGGTGCAGCTGGAAACTCCACACAAACAGGGCAGGGGGAAAGGGGCTRGGGATGGGGAGAGCTCATCTTCACCCTGCTCTGCTTGAAGCAAACAGAAGTGAKCAATCCAGTAAGCTGTGCCTGCATTCTGCCTCCTGCCCTGAGGAACTSATGCTCTCATCGGCTTGSTCAGCAGATTAAAGATCGAGTGCTGGCATCTTCCCCAGGTGTTCTGCACTGGGACAAGCTGCCTCCTGGCTCTTTTCCTCAGTCTTGGGTTAAAGGAGGGTGGAAATGGAGGCTATGGCTTAACATGCTGCTTCTTCCTTGGAAAATGGGGAAACATGAGGTCCTAGATCAATATTGACTGGTGAAGGATGGCACAGTGAGCCTTTGGGCTGCCAGCAGGCAGTGCTGTGCTGGTTATCAGTTTGAGCAGTTTGATCAGTTTGATCAGTTTGATCAGTTTGACCAGTTTGATTGGTTTGATCAGTTTTCTCAGTTTGATCAGTTTGACCAGTCTGATCAGTTTGATCAGTTTGATCAGTTTGACCAGTTTGATCAGTATGATCAGTTTGATCAGTTTGATCAGTTTGATCAGTTTTCTCAGTTTTCTCAGTTTGATCAGTTTGACCAGTTTTCTCAGTTTTCTCAGTTTGATCAGTTTGATCAGTTTGATCAGTTTGACCAGTTTGATCAGTTTGATCAGTTTGATCAGTTTGACCAGTTTTCTCGGTTTGACCAGTTTGATCAGTTTGATCGGTTTGACCAGTTTGATCAGTTTGATCAGTTTCCTGACCACTGCTGCAACACAGCAGGGTTGCACTGCATGTCAGAGCTGCCCAGGCCAGGCTGCTGCACTCAGAGCACAAATGCAGCCAGGGACAGTCAGAGCTTTTCTCTGACATCTGACAGCTGAACGGGAAGGCAAAGTTGAGAAGACATCCCTCTGCTCTTATCTCTCTGTCCTGTTAAGATTAGACTCTCTGATAAAGCCTGAAGCCAAAATCCTTCCCCGTATTCTCCTAGAGCAAAGTGAAATGCACCAAAATGCATGAGCATGTTTCTATAAATGGACTGTGGTGCAGCAGGGAATTGGTGCAGAGTTTGGGATGGTGCGTGGTGTGCGCTGCATCCCTGGCACCCTGCACACAGCCCTGAGCTGCCAGGCTCTGCACTGGTGCCCTCCTCACCCTGCTGCTGCACAGGAGCTCTGGGGTTCTGTGGGCTCCGTGGCCTTGGCATGCTTCATTAAATCAGTGTTTGCTGAGCCTCGGCAGAGMTGGGGGAAATTGCAGTGAAATGTTTCTGCCCTTCAGGGGAGTCTCTCCTTGCTGCTGGTTTCAGCACACAGCCAGGTGGGGTGGGCTGGGAATTCCTGCTGGGAATGCTCACTCTGCCATGCAGGAGCTGCAGCAGTGCAGTGCTGCTAGCAGGGCACAAGGCACACAGTGCTGAGTGCCAGSTTTATCTCTCTCTGGGGTGCTGTAAAACCAGGATTATCAAGCATGTTACCTCAAGCAACAGGTATAGAGAAGTAAAAACYGATCCAGAGCTCTGCAGAGGGGGATGAGTGCAGTGCTRGGGGCAGACMTGAATCTCCATCTCTCCAAAGAGAAAGGAAGATTTCTCCATTTCTTCTCCAAAGAGGCAAAGAAGGAGCATCCTSTGCATTGGGTTGTGCAGCTGAGGGGTGCAGGTGGTCCACTCAAAAAATTAATCTCCAAATGGAAAAACAATGACAGTGAAAGGGGAGGAAAAGGCTCCAGGGCAGCGCCAGGACTCTCTCAGATGCAGATAATCAGCAGATCTGAAAACTTGATCTGGAAGCTTTCAAGGGGGGCAGCAAAAGGCAGTAATGAATTGAGATTGACCCTGAGGTACACTCGCTGTGCTGCTGAGATGCACTGGAGTGTGTAGGTGAAAAACTAACGTGTTTCAAAATTWTCCCTTTGCATCTGTTGGTTCCAGAGCCAGCACRTTGCAGAGCTCTCGCCCAAATATTTCAAATGCTCTGTGCCCCTGGAAATGTCCTTCAATAACCTTGAGCTGAAAGTGGTTTCCCCTGCCTCAGTCTCACTGAAGACCAGAACAGGAGAATCAGGAATGCCTGTGCTTGGTAATTSCAGGATGTAAAGTCAAGTGTCTTCTCTGGGCACTTCCATGGGTCAGAGAATGGGCTGGTGCCTGTTGTCTCTGTGCTCTGCCRTGGAAATGGGCTGAATCCCCCACGGGATGCAGGGTCTGCACAGCATCGTTGGCTGCAGCCTTGCAGGGCCTGAATCAATGGGATAGCTRGGGATGAACTGTGCATTTTGTCAAACCAGTAAGGGGCAGGAATTAAATTACACAGGGCAGAAAGCTTTTCTAGRCCTGAGCTGGTTTAAAACAAGGTAGTTTAGCTGAAGTTAGTGACAGGTCTTTCGATGAGGTGTTGCACTGTTCTGTGTATCAGGGAAAGAAATGTCAAATGCTTGGGGGATGTGTGAGCTTTTTGTTTGGGGTGTTTGTTTTATTTTTTTCAAATTTATTATTTAAACTTGCAGCTTCTGTCTGMATTCTTGATGTGGCTGAGACCTCTTAGCAATGCCGTGGAGGACGAGGTTTTCCCTGTTCATTCTGTCACCCCCTGTCCTCCCTGGCACAGTTAAAGAACGCATTCCCTGCAYCTCACACCAGAGAACACTGCTGACTCCTCCAGCCTGCTCCCCACAMTGAGACCAGCTCAGGGTGCACTTCAGAGGCTTCTGCAGATGTCTGGATTGCTTTTTGCTCTTGCTCTTGGAACAGCAGCGTGGCCAGGTGAGAGAAGCCGGCGGCGCTGGAAGGGCTGAGTCCCCACCTCGCAGGGAAACCCGGCTGCACAGGAGCCGCGTTCCAGACCCAATCCTATAGGATCAGGCTTCTTGCAGTGTCAGGGATTTAAGACTTTTTAACTCCCCCTCCCCCGTTTTCCCTCCTGGGCTGTGTGAGCCGCTCCGGGCTCTGCCGGCATCACTCCAGTGCCAGCTCCAGCCCGTCTGACACCGCCGCTGCCAGCTCCTGCCTCCGCCCGCAGCAGCGCCGCAACTTTTGCTGCTCCGCACGGCGCCGCAGCCCCGGCAACGCAGAGCTCCTCCGAGCGGATCTGGGGTAAGAAGAGGCTGCTTGGGAGGGAGAGGAGCTTTCCGAGCCCGGTTTCATGGGAGCTCTTTCCTTTGCATGCTCTTTTAGGAAGGGAGGTATTTTAAAGAGGCTGCGGTCCTTCCTCCTGCAGGGCTGTCTTTTGTGATTGATAAAAGCTTAAAAAGTGCAACTTCTGCTGTGTGCTTGCTAATTAAACTTCATTCAGTTCGTTTCCTTTCTGCCTTTTAAATTCTCCTTGGGACCGGTATGAGGGAAGCTGAATCAGTGGAGGCTTTTTTTTTTTTTTTCATTCTGCTTTTTTTAAAACAAGCCGACAAAACCAAATTAAAAAATAATAATGGAAAAAAAGCGCCAAGCATCAGAAGCGAAGCCGGCAGAAGGGCTAGCGAGGAGCTGTGTTTGTGCCTGCCGGCTGGCAGGCAGGTGGATTTTCCTGGCTGCTGCTGGTGCAGTTGTGCTGCAGTCCGAGCCCCGCGCCGGCTGCGGAGCTTTGCGGGAGCGCAGCGGGACCGCGCTGCCGCTGCTGCAGCGCCCGGGCACGGCAACTTCCCGCACTGCCCCCGAGTGGCGCTGCCCCCGTGTCCCCGCTGTCCCTGCTGTCCCCGCTGCCCCCGAGTGGCACTGCCCCCCGTGTGGCACTGTCCCCGTGTCCCGCTGCCCCCCGTGTCCCCGCTGCCCCCCGTGTCCCCGCTGCCCCCCGAGTGGCGCTGCCCCCGTGTCCCCGCTGTCCCGTGTCCGCTGCCTCCCCGTGTCCCCTCTGCCCCTGTTTCCCCGCTGCCCCGTGTGCCCGCTGCCCTGCTGTGCCCGCTGTCCCCTGTTTCCCCGCTGCCCCCCGTGTCCCGCGCTGCCCCCGTGTCCCACTGTCCCGTGTCCCCGCTGTCACCTGCTGTCCCTGCCTGCCCCCTGCCCCCGTGTCCTGTCCCCCGTGTCCCGCTGTCTCCGGGGGAATGCGGCGCTGCCGCTTTAAGGGTGCGGAGGTGCCCGGGCGCTGCTCCTCCGGGGCATCCGCARAGCAGCATCCTCGGCCAGGGATTCCCTTCCCCTGCCGAGCCTCCTCCCGCACTCGGCGCTTTGCAGCCCCGGATGGGTTCCTTCCCTTTCCCCCCGCATTTCCGAGGCGCGGCTTTAACGTGTGTCTGGAAATGTCCGTGCTGGGAGCKGAGCCCCAGCAGCCTCCTCCCAAAACCGCGTGTCCTTGTACCTGCCGAGCCGAGCTGGGGAAGCGCGCCGGAGAATCCCAGAACAGCGGCTCGTGACCTCCGGGCGCTGCTGCCTTCCTACAGTCGTCCCAAGTTGAATTTGCATGGGGATGTGTCAGCACGGCCTCCTGCTGCAGAAGTTTCACTTGCATTTTCTGGAGGCATGTGCAGTCTGATTTATTAATGGCGCAAGGACTGGCTGGTTAATTTTAACTATAAAGTAAAAAAAAAAAAATTCACTTTGACATAAATATCTGCTAGCAACTTGCATTTTCCYAGTGTAAAAATATCTATTAATTGAAATGTAGCTTCTTAGCAATTCCAGAGTCTTGGGAACTGTATGGGGCAAGGGGGAAAAAATGCAGTTTGAGCAATTATCAATTCTGTTGCAATAGCAGTGAAGTCAGCTGTGCTGAACTCCCTGCAGATCTGGGTTTGATATTCCGTGCTGGGGGAGGCTGCTCAGCAGTCAGTGCTCACAGCACAGAGCCAGAGCCTCGCTGCAGCCTGCAGCTGATGCTGGTGACATTAGCAGCATCTGAAACGACCAAATATTTGACTTCCCTGCTCCAGTGATGTCTCCTGACACCAGCAAGGGTGTTCTGGTCCCTGCTGAGGCTGAGGCAATTACTGGTGTCTGCCACTCTGTTTGAGAGTAGTAGTGCATGTTTACCCTGATTASATCTGTAATTGGGTGGGCTTTTATCCTGTGCTTGCACAAGGACTGAGAAAAGTCCCTGGGATCTGTAGGAAAGGTGAGTGCTGTCCCCAGCACASAGGAGCTGGCACTGGRGTGTGATCTCTCAAGGTCACAGTGCCAGCTGATGGCAGAGACAAGCCCTGGGCACCCTCAGCTGCTCCTTTACATTCCCCAAAACTTTCAGATCCTCCTTCAGAGATGTCTCTGGCCCCGAGCCATGGAGGCACAAGGGGAGTCAGCTGTAAGGCCAAACCCCAGAATTTTGTGTGATTTAATGCAGACTTCATGCAGCACACTCACACCCTGTTACTTCTGATCCTTACATCATCATCTTGATGAGCAAGGAGGCTCAAACTCATTTGTACAGTACTCAGGCATTAGCTTGTGGCGTTCATGGAGAGCTCTCTAATTGTTAGAACAGGAGCAAAGGAAAAGTAACTGAGCTCAAACTCATTTGTACAGTACTCAGGCATTCGTTTGTGGCGTTCATGGAGAGCTCTCCAATTGTTAGAACAGGAGCAAAGGAAAAGTAACTGAGCTAAGAGCAGGCTTGGTGTAAATCACTGAGGGGCAATGAACACCAGGGTGCTCCTACATCTGGGTGTGTGGAAAGGTTCTCAGCAAAAATAAATATCAGTCTCTGCCTTAGGGAAGAAACACACAACTGCTGTAGAGCTGAAGGGAGCAGACTCCCCAGAGGTGGCACAAGTGGGGCAAGCTGCTGATTCCCTGGGCTCTGCTCTCCAGAAGTGGGCACACAGCCTCTCACGTCTCCCCACAMACCTGGGGAAGGCTGCCCAGCAGAGGGAAAAGAAGAATGATTGTAGAGGGTGAGGCTGAGACAAACCAGAGAACTGAGGGTTTCAGCTGGAARCCCCTGTGCTGAAGTGTCTCTGGCCTGTCATRGGGTGATGTGGAACTGGTGCCCTGGAGGGAATTCATGGCACAGACCCCTYCAGTGCTGWGCCGTGGCAGGGAGGGTCCCAAAAGACAAAATAACACCAGAGTGCAAAGGGAGGGAGGGCACACTTCTGCCATTTCTCCTCTTACAGCCTCTGCTGCTCCAGCAGTTCTTGCTTTGCACACCTGGGAAGGTGCCCTCAGCACTTAAATTAAATCTTAACAGGAAYTCACAGCCCCTCCAGTGCCACCTGAAACTCCTGTGCTGTGCCTGCAGCAGCCCAGAGAGATCCCAGGCAGTGTGAGCACACCCCAGGCAGGTTCTGAGCATCCTGAGTGCCTCTGACACCTACCAGAGAGATCCCAGGCACTGTGAGCACACCCCAGGCAGGTTCTGAGCAGCCTGAGTGCAGATCCAGTGTCTCTGACACCTCCCAGAGAGATCCCAGGCAGTGTGAGCACACCCCAGGCAGGTTTGAGCATCCTGAGTGCAGACTCAGTGCCTCTGACACCTCACTGTGCTGTGCCTGATGAAAGGCTATATTCCAGCTGAATTCTTCCTCCAATGCCAGACTGATCTGGAAAGCAGGGATCCTTTCCTGGCTGCCATAGTGAATTTTAGAGTGAGTTTTAGCCTTTTGGGCTGCCTGGGGTATTTGCTCCTGCTGGAGTCTTTTCCTTCAATGAAAGAGTCCTGAGAAAGTAGTAGCTTTATAGAATGTGAGGAGTTTATTCCTGGTGCTGATGAGCTTGCACAGACAGATGCCATSTGAAACCCTCTGGTTACAGCTGCCCGAGCCTCAGACAGCTCTGCTYCACCACATGATTAAAGATTGGACTTAAATTGTGCTTTGCTCGTTGCTACTTGACTTTTGAGCCCTGTTTCCAGGGGCTGGTACAGAAATGTTTCTGGAGGACTGGGGCAAGTGGCAGCATGTATTTTTGGAGAAGGTCACGGGTGCTGTGCCCCACTGCAAAGGGCAGAGAGCCATGAAATATCTGGGATTTGTGTGAGCTCTGTGCTGCTGCTCAGGCAGGGCAGTGCAGCAGCAGGCTCTGAGCTGGGCTGCAGGATGSAGCTCCTTTCCAGGCTCCTTTTGCTCCTCATTCCCTCCCTAATTTACGACAGACTCTGTGGGTATTGAGCAGCACTGCAGCAAACCCACGTGCTCCAAGTTTCTCTCTTCCAGGAGCTCTGCTGTTATCAGCAGTGAGAAACACAGGAGGGCTGTGAGGAAGGGTCTGCTCTGCAAGGTGGGATTTCAGARTTGCTGCTGGACCCCCGTGCAGGGTCACAGCCATGCCTGCTCCTGTGAGGGGCTGGGAAGATCTCTTTTCCTTCCTTTTCAATGGCAAGCTCACTTTCCTGCAGASCTGGCACCCTCAGGCTGGGGCAAGGAGAGGGGCTGGTTCTTGCAAAACCTCTGCAGGTTCTTCCAGCTGGCTTTTCCCTGCAGARCTGGGGTGCTCAGGAGTGCAGGGGCTGGCAGCTCCTTGGCTCAGTGCTGTGATGCACCAAGGTATTAAAAACCCTCCCCAGCTACTGGAAATTGCTTTCTGCCCATCCCCGTCTGACACGTGAACACAAGAATTCCCATGTGCTGGGAATCCTAATGTTTCCTTCTCCCACCTCTGTGCCTGGCTGTAAATGTCCTCAGGATGTAATTTTTCCAGCTCAGCCTTCAGAATTCCTAATTATCCCGAGGAGCTGAGCTGCAGTGGGGCTGCATCCATCCATTGGGCTGCCCTTGTGCCTCTCCCTGCTGCCCAGACAGCTGAGCTTTGGAGGAGGGACAGCCCCTGCTGCTGAGGGAGGCACAGCTACAACTTGGCAAACCTCAAAGAGTTTTCATTTGCGTCAATATTCTGCAGCAAATAACTTTGCACATTTGTAAACAGAGGGCAAACTCACCACGTTGTAAAAGATTTCTTGGGGTGAATTGGAAGTCCTCTGCTCTTGTCTGACASAACAAAATTCAGGGAGGGATGTGCTTGTTGAAGATGCCTTTCACTTGGSTTAGCAGCAGAAATTGTGTTGAATTCCTGTGGAAGCAAAATAAGGTCCCTGCCCTAGAAAAGTCACAGACAAGAGCTTATTSAAGAAAAGAGTGGAAATGGCCTTGGACTGTGTGTTGACCTTGAGCTGTTGGTGAGATTTTTGGTGGATTGTGACTGAGCATCACTCATGAGCCCTTTGCCAGTCGTGTCCTTCAGGCAGGCCTGGCTGCTTGGTACCATTTGATTAAAGATGGGAAGTGATGGGAGAGCCACRGGGACGAGGCTGTGGCTGAGGTCAGGAGCTGTGTCTGCAGCTCCCAGGCCCTGGAATGTTCCCCACAGCCCCAGGTCCCAGGGGACAGCCGGGTGTGCCTTCCCTCAGCAGCGAGCACGCTGCTCCTGGCAGCACTCCCTGTGCCAATGCAGAGCCACGCAGAGCAGGGGACTGCCCTGTGTGCCCTGCAGGCTCTGCAGAGGTGTTTGACACCCAGCAGCACCCCTGAGCTGCTCCAGGGGCCTCAAGGAAATGTCAGAGCAGGAGAAAGTGGGCACAGGAGGCTGGGGAGCAGCCTGGACTGGGGGTGTGTGAGGAGCCACGCCTGGGGCTGGGCACCAGGAGATGTCCTGGGGATGCTCTGGGCAGAGGGGCTGTGCCAGGGTGGCACAGGGAGGGGGCACAGGGAGGTGGAAGTGCCATGGTGGCACAGGGAGGGTGGCAGTGCCAGGGTGGCACAGGGAGGGTGGCACAGGGAGGGTGGCACAGGGAGGGTGGCATACCCCCAGGCAGGTTTGAGCATCCTGAGTGCAGACTCAGTGCCTCTGACACCTCACTGTGCTGTGCCTGATGAAAGGCCATATTCCAGCTGATTCYTTCCTCCAATGCCAGTCTCTGGTCTGGAAAGCGGGGATCCTTTCCTGGCTGCCACAGTGAATTTTAGAGGGAGTTTTAGCATTTTGGGAAGGGTGGCAGTGCCAGAGTGGCACAGGGAGGTGGCACAAGGCAGGGGACAGAGGGCGGCAGCAGGCGAGGGTGGCACTGCAGAGTCGGCACAGGGAGAGTGGCACAAGGAGGTGGAACAGGGAGGGTGGCACGAGGGAGGTGGCACAGGGAGGTGGCACAGGGAGGGTGACCCAGAGTGGCACAGGCGGATGGCAGCAGGCAGCAGGTGAGCCGGGCGCTCCTGGAGCCCCGAGCAGGTTGGGGCAAAACCGGAGCTGTCGCTCCTCGGGGGCTCGGTGCTGCCCGGCCCTGCCTCGGGACGCGGTGTCCGGTTACCGAGCAGCAGTGTCCCCGCGTTACCGAGCATCAGTGTCCCCGGTTACCGAGCAACCCAGTGTCCGTGCCGCCATGTTCGGTTACCGAGCATCAGTGCGGTTACCCCCGGTTATACCGAGCACCAGTGTCCGCCGGTTACCGAGCACCAGTGTCCCGGTTACAGCACAGCTCACGTGTGCCCGGGACAGGGCAGAGCCGGAGCAACACTCCGGGACGCGGGCAGAGCAGGAACTCTGCTCCGGCGAGGGAAGCAGGCAACGCTCCGGGCACGGGCAGAGCAGGCACACTCCGTTGCTTTGCTGGCACGCCACCCGCTCTGCGATGCACTGCAGCAGAGCCCTGTGCGAAACCTCCTCAGCCAAAAGGACATTGCAGGGGAGGGAGGGGGACCGTGCCCGCCCAGGACGCAGAGATGCTGCTGCTGCTGCTGCTGCTGCTGCTGCTGCTGCTGCTGCTGCTGCTGCTGCTGCTGCTGCTGCTGCTGCTGCTGCAGGGCTGTGGAGCCAGGGCTGGCCCGGCTGCCTCCCTGCAGCCATTTAGTGATTGAGTTGGCCAAGGCCATCGCCTGTGCCCGTGGGCGGGTGCAGTGTCCTTCCCCTGGATGTCCTTCAGGTGCAGCAGGGCCAGGCTGTGCTGGGCTGGCCCCAGGGGCCCAGGGCAGCCATCCAGGAGCTGCCAGCCCCAGGAGCAGCTSCAGGAGGTGCAGGGGCCTGGCTGAGGAGGCACCRCTGCAGCTCTGCTCTGCAGAGGCCTCGGCAGGCTGCTCCAGCCTCGGGGACACCAGGGACAATGCAGCACCCTATGGAGGAGCAGGGTGGTGGAAGGAGGCTGAGGAGAAGGAGAAGCCTGCTGCTGATGCAGTGCAGGGACCCTGGGCTCGGTGCTGCAGCATGGGCAGGGCACCCTGCCTGTCCTGCAGGGCAAGGCTGAGATCAGGGCTGGTTCTTGCATCCATCTCCTGGGGGCTGGAGCTCTTCCCTTGGAATGGGCCCCARCTGATTCCCTGCTGGAGCTGACAGCAAAAAGCTCCATTCACTTAAACTGATCCACCAGAGCCCCTTTGGTTCCAGCTCCCAGCCASAGCTTCCCCAGGTGTCACCGAAGGGACTGTCCCACCTGTCCCCCTGTCCCCCCTGGGTGCCTGCAGGGCTGGGGGATGTCTCTCCAGCTTGGAGGAGACCAGGAGATGTCACTGCCAGGACAAGGGGTCCCCTCTGCCTGGCTCCCAGCAGAGGGAAGCAGCAGCTCACCAACCTGCAGCCCTGAGCTGCTCCAGCCTTGGTGTCACTGGAGCAACCAAACCAACCCCACAGCACCTGCCCAGCTAAAGATTGACTTCTCTTGCTGCTGGACAGTCAAGCTTGTGAGCAGCAGGGAATTGCTCCCTGTGACTGCACCAGCTAATCCCACCTGCAAGCTCTGCCCTTCACCTCAGGGGCTGCTCTTGGTTCAGTCCCTGCTGGATCCCTGGCAGAGCAATCCCTGAGCCTTGGTCTGTGCCTCTGGACTGATTAGTGGGATGGGTGAATTGGGAAGGATCTTCCCTTTATCCCCATTGTGCAGGAGGATAAKGAAGACCCTGCTTTTCTGGGGGAAACGAGTCCAGGCTGGTGGAAATGCTCAGAAAGTGGTGGGAGTGCAGATGGATGAACGTGGTGAACTGCAGCTGGCCCTAACCCAGCCCGAGGGAGCAAACAGAGTGACTTCAGCTTCTTGTGACTCCAGCTTCTTGTGACTCCTGGCTCTTGTGACCTAAGCCCAAAAGTCTCTCTTTTCTCCTTTTGCCTCTTTTTGATCTGAAACTGGGTCTCCAGCTTGCTGCTCTCCATTTTTCCCGTCAGTTAATTGGCAGAATCCCCGTGCAGGCATAGGCCTGCTCCTGTGGCTGAGTGTGACAGTGTAACCCTGTGGTGAGTGTGACAGTGTGACCTGTGGCTGAGTGTGCCAGTGTGACCTGTGGCTGCGAGTGTGACACTGTGACCCTGTGCTGAGTGTGACAGTGGTGACCTGTGGCTGGAGTGGTGACAGTGTGACCTGTGGGTGAATGTGACAGTGTGATCCTGTGGCTGAGTGTGACAGTGTGACCTGTGGGGGGGGGGGGGGCTGAGTGTGCACAGTGTGACCCTGCAGAGGAGCGGACACAGCCCAGCAGGACATCAGCAGCAGTCCTGTTTGCTACAGGGTGTTCTGCTGGCAGGATGGATGGATGGATGGATGGAGGATGGATGGCATGGTGGATGGATGATGATGGATGGATGATGGATCCCAGCTCCCAGCTCTGGAGCCTCTGGGTGGATTGCAAAACTTGAGGGTGACATCCCTTTGCAGGACTCCTGCAATTCCTCCTCCTCCCTCATGCGTCTTGCTCAGTGAAACACTGGATCCAGCCCTGGCACCATGTGTGCATTTCAGGGAGTCTGAGTGAGCTGCCCTGGCCCCCGGAGCTGGGCGCAGGAATCAATCCCGTGCTGGTGACAGGAATCAATCCTGTTCAGTGACAGGAATCCCGTGCTGTGGCCGGAAGCTGCTCCGTGTCCGTGTCCGTGTCCGTGCCCGTGCCCGTGTCCGTGTCGGTGGCCCGTGTCCGTGTCTGCTGCCCATGTCCGTACCCGTGTCCGTGCCCGTGTCCGTGTCCGTGCCCGTGTCCGTGCCCGTGTCCATGCCCGTGTCCGTGCCCGTGTCGGGTGTCCGTGTCGGTGTCCGTGTCGGTGTCCGTGTCCGTCCGTGCCCGTGCCCGTGCCGCGGTCCCGTGCCCCGTGCCCGTGTCCGTGCCCGTGTCCGTGCCCGTGTCCCGTGTCGCGTGTCCGTGCCCGTGTCGGTGCCCGTGTCGGTGTCGGTGTCCGTGTCCCTGCCCGTGTCCGTTGTCAGTGTCCGTGTCGGTGCCGTGCCCGTGTCCTTGTCCGTGTCCGTGTCCGTGTCCGTGTCGGTGTCCGTGTCGGTGTCCGTGTCCGTGTCGGTGCCCGTGTCCGTGTCCGTGTCGTGTCCGTGTCCGTGTCCGTGTCTGTCGGTGCCCGTGCCCGTGTCCGTCGTGCGGTGTCGTGTCCGTGCCCGTGTCGCGTGTCCGTGCCGCGTGTCGTGTCCGTGTCGTGTCGGTGTCCGTGTCCGTGTCGGTGCCGCGTGTCCGTGTCCGTGTCCGTGTCCGTGTCCGTGTCCGTGTCCGTGTCCGTGCCCGTGTCGGTGTCCGTGCCCGTGCCCGTGCCCGTGCCCGTGTCGGTGTCCGTGCCCTGTGTCCGTGCCCGTGTCGCTGGCCCGTGCCCGTGCCCGTGCCCGTGTCCGTGTCCGTGTCGCTGTCCGTGTCCGTGCCCGTGTCTGTGCCATGTCCGTGTCCGTGTCCTGTCCGTGTCCGTGTCGGTGCCCGTGTCCGTGTCCGTGTCGGTTCCGTGTCCGTGTCCGTGTCGTGTCCGTGCCCGTGTCTGTGCCCATGTCCGTGTCCGTGTCCGTGTCCGTGTCCGTGTCGTGTCGTGCCCTGTGTCCCCGCCAATCCCCGCAATCCCCGCGGGGCTGGCGCTGCCTCGGCCGGGCAGGGCTCAGGAAGAGCCTTCCCGGGGCTTGTCGGGCTTGTCCGGGCCTGAGCCCGCCTCTGGCTCCGCGTGTGCGGCAGCGCCGAGCCCCGGGCTGCCGCACGCGCCGAGGAGCCGAGCCCGGTGCCTGCCCCGAGCCCGGTACGTGCCCCGAGCCCGGGCAAGGTCCGAGCCCCTGCAGTCTGTCGTGCCGGGGTAAGGAATATTTCCTTCTCCTTTCTCTCCCCGTCCGCTTCTGTCGCCCTTTTCCTTCAATCCCCTCGTGCAGAAATGTAGGCTGGATTTGGGGGATGCTGGTCAGGATTTGGGAATGCTGGTCCGGATTTGGGGATTCTGGTCTGGATTTGGGGATTCTGGTCTGGATTTGGGGAGGCTGGTCTGGTTTGGGGATGCTGGTCTGGTTTTGGGGATCCCAGGAAGCGGTTGCATGCTGGATTTGGGGATTCTGGTCTGGTTTTGGGGATTCTGGTCTGGATTTGGGGATGCTGGTCTGGATTTGGGGATGCTGGTCCGGATTTGGGGATGCTGGTCTAGTTTTGGGGGATGCTGGTCTGGATTTGGGGGATGCTGGTCTGGCTTTGGGGATGCTGGTCTGGTTTTGGGGATGCTGGTCCGGTTTTGGGGATGCTGGTCTGGTTTTGGGGATCCCAGAAAGCAGTTGCATGCTGGATTTAGGGATGCTGGTCTGGATTTGGGGGATGCTGGTCCGGATTTGGGGATGCTGGTCCGTTTTGGGGATGCTGGTCTGGTTTTGGGTGATGCTGGTCTGGATTTGGGGATGCTGGTCTGGATTTGGGGATGCTGGTCCGGTTTTTGGGGACCCCAGGAAGCAGCAGCACCCAAAGAGCAGCAGTGTGCTCACACGGAGTGTGTGGAGCTGCACAGGCTGAGGCTGCAGACCTGGGAGCAGGGAGGGATCCCAAAGGCCAGGGAGGGATCCTGGGGAGCAGGGAGGGATCCCCAGGAGCAGGGAGGGATCCCCAGGAGCTGGGAGGGATCTCCAGGAGCTGGGTGAGCCCAGGCCCCCGGATTGCTGTGGAATTGGGCTCTCTATGATGCATCATCACGTCAGGTGTTTACAGGGGGAACATAAAGCTGGATTTTCCCTTCTCCCTGAGGAGCTGGCTGCTGTCCCCTCCCCTGCCACCCTTGGCACAAGCTGTCCTGTCCAGCCTGTCCCCAGTGCTGCTACCTGGCTCAGTGTGGTGCCCCCAGTTCCCTTTGTGCTGCAAATGACAAATAACACAGCTCCAGTGCTCACCTGGGGGAGGAGAGCTCTGCTTTGCCTTTATTCTGCCAACAGGCCCACCCAKGCTTTATATCTGATATAAAATGCATTTGTTTGTAAGCAGCCTGCCTCTCACCTGCACAGTCAGTTTGATAATTTRTTAGCTGTGTACGTGCCAGGCTATTTTGGAGTTCCCAAAAGCAGTCAGTTTTGTRGGCAAGTCTGTGTTCCCTTGTGTTTTGAGGGTAAACCACCAGTAATCTTCTAGGAACCGGTACAGATCATTTCTTAATGCAAACGGAGAGAAGTTACCAACACATGAGCCATTGTTTTGTTTCCAAAGAGAGACTCAGCTGAAGGGGCTTATACAAGAGTGGGGATCTAATTCAGCTTTCAGGTTCATATATTTCTTTTTGTTTTCATTTGAATACWTTGTGGGAGAAGTGACCAGGCATTCAACCTATGCCCAGCCTGGAGGAGCCTTCCCCCTGAAAAAAGAATCCTGCACCCAGTGGACCAGAGGAGGCTTTGGTAAGAGGAATTAGAGTTTAAAAAGTGAGGAATTAGAGTTTAAAAATTGAGGAATTAGAGTTTAAAAATTGAGGAATGAGAGTTTAAAAAGTTTCTGCAGGTGTTCCCCCGGTGATGCAAGGCTGCTGCTGCTGTACCTCCACAGGGGAAGCAGCTGAGGTGCAGGATTCTCTCCTTGTCTGCAGTATTGCAGTACACTCCTGGGGAGCTGTAAAATGCCACCTCCCAGGGGTGATAAATGCACCTTTTCCCAGGGGTGATAAATGCGACCTCCCAGGGGTTGCTGAATGCACTGCCCCAGTGTTGATACAATTGCCACCTCCAGGGGTGACAAATGCACCTCCCAGGTGTGATAAATGCACCTCCCAGGGGTGATAAATGCACCTCCCAGGTCCTTTCTGTTAGGGAGGTGCAGCCAGGGTCGGGCTGGGGGAAGGTGTGGGAGCACCTGAGGGTAACAAAGGTAAAATTGGGTGGGTCTGGCCTTGGAAGAAAGGAGAGAGGCATGTCCAGGGGTTCTCCAGAGATCCCTCAGAGCCCTGATGAATGGGGAGGCTGAGTCCAACAAGGTAACAAAGGTGCTGGGACAGTAAAATCTCTGCTGTGGATCAGCCTGCAGCATCCTCTGTCCCAGCAGAGGATTTGGGGCCGGGGCAGGAACATCCTGACTTGGATAAACTTGTTTTTCCAGGCCCACCTCGGGTATAAGCCCCAGATTCCTGTTTGGGCTGACAAGCTGCGAGCAGGGTGGCATGCTGAGAGTCCAGGCCTGGCTGCTTGAGCCAAACCTGGCTGCTGAGAGCCGCAACCCGGCCTGCTGAGAGCCCAACCTGGCTGCTGGAGCCTCAACCTGGCTGCTGACGAGCCGCTAACCTGGCTGCTGAGAGCGCCAGCCTGCTGCCTGAGCATAACCTGCTTGCTGCATAAGCTCGGCTGCTGACATAACCTTGGCTGCTGAGGCCTCATGCTGCTGAGCCACTGCCTGGCTGCTGAGAGCCTCCCAACCTGGCTTGCTGGAGCCTAAGCCTGGCTGCTGACGCATAACTGGCTCCTGAGCCTCACCTGGTCTGCCGCTGAGAGCCCAGCCCAACCTGGCCGCTTGAGCCCAGCCTAACCTAGGCTGCTTGGAGAGCCAGCCTGGCTCCTGAGCGATAACCGGCTGCTGAGGAAGCCTAACCTGGCTCCTGAGCCTGCCCTGGCTGCTGAGCCCAGCCTAAACCTGGCTGCTGCAGCGTTACCTGGCTGCTGAGAGCCCAGCCTACCTGTGCTTTGCTGAGCATAACCTGGCTGCTGAGAAGCCCAGCCGTTCCTGGTGCTGTACGAGCCCAGCCTTGCCCTGGCTGCTGAGCCTGTCCTGGCCACTGAGCCAGCCTAACTGGCTGCTGAGAGCCCAGCCTTCCTGGCTGCTGAGCCAGCCCAGCCTGGCCGCTGGCCCAGCCTAACCTGGCTCCTGAGCCTGTCTGGGCTGCTGAGCCCAGCCCAACCTGGCACCTGAGCCCAGCCTAACTGCGCGTGCTGGGGTTAATGAGTCCCAGCCCTTCCCTGGCTGCAGCAGCCTGGACTCTGCCCAGGCTGTTTGAGCTCCTGAGTCAGCAGAATCCCCCAGCCCGCTGTCCTCAGGCTGTCCTGGCTCTGCAGAGCAGGGCTGGCAGGAGCAGGGTGGCTTTGCTTGCAGGAGCATCCCTGCAGCCAGGCTGGGCTCTGCTCACTGCCCAGCGCTGCAGGGCGGTGCTGTCTGCACCACAATTAACAGCTCTGGCAATTCACAGCTCTGCTCAGCTGCTGGTGGAGCTGAGAGCTCCTCAGAGACCCTCTCCGGGGCAGGGTGGGCAGCACTGGTGTCTGTGGTGCCTGACACRGGAGCACAGAGCAGCTCTTGGCTCCTGCTGGAGCCTTTGGGCTCAGTGTGTTTTATCTGGGCTGGCTGAGATCCAGGGAGGGAGTGGTGTACAGGGAAGGGATCRTGCACTGAGCCCATGGAGCAAGGTGTGAAACACATGCTGGGTGGCACAAAGGGGCTCCTGTGGCCACTGGGACAGGGCTGCTTTCAAAGCCCTGCAGCCAGAGCTTAGGACGTGTCTGCTGGACACCTCCGATCTCACTCGGGAGAGAAGAGGGTGGGAAAAGTGAGGAAAGCCCTGTTACTCATTGTTACTGCAAGGGGGAGAACAGAATTTCCTAGGGTGTAGAAAGCAGGGTGTGGGGTTTCTGTTCTCAGCACCTGTGGCTCAGGGCAGAGGTGTTGCCCCATTTCCCCAGGTGTTGCCCCATTTCCCCAGGTGTTGCCCCATTTGCCCAGGTGTTGCCCCATTTATTTCCAGCCTGGGGAGGAGCCCCAGCCCCAGCAGAGGGTGGAACTGCCCCGGAGTTCAGGTGCCTGCAGCTCCCGGAGCCTCTGCTGCTCTCCCTGCCCTGGAGCAGGAGCCTGGCATCACCTGGGAGCCAGCTGGGCTCACCTGGGCCTGAGGGACCTCTGCCACTGGAGCAGCTCCTGGCACTGCCTGCAGGGCCCTGCTGAACCTCTGTCCTCTCTGGGGAGTGTCTGTCCTCTCTTGGAGTTCTGTGGTCGATCAAGGTTTCAAGCTGGTGTCTCGTGTTTGGGCAGTTGGGAGGCTGTGGGGAGCTCAGAGGAGAAGAAAGCAATGGGAAAAATACCACAACAGCAGGGCTCGGTGAGCATTGCCCTCAGTGAGCATTGAGTCACAGCCCAGAGCCATTTGCTGGATGTTTTGGTGGCATATTGCAGGGGAAGGTGGGATAATAGAGCGCTAACCTGAGAGTAAAGTCAGAGCAAACTCCCCTTGTTGACAGCAGGAGGAAGGCACAGTGCTGGCAGTGAGCTGAAACAAATGGGTTTGATTAAATGAGGCTTGTGGTATCACATATTTCTGTGCTGACAAAGGGATTGCTGCAGGTCTCACCTGACAGGACCTTTTACCTTTCTTGGAATGCAGAATTTCTGTAACAGGAGAGATTTTCCACCTCCCACACCCCTCAGCTTGTTGTTTTATGGTGACAATTTATTCCTGGGCTAATTCACTGTTACGTGATCCACCAAACAGCTTTTCCTGCTGCTTTGTCACCCCCACAGTGAGGTTTAGCAGGAGCTTCCAGYCACCTTCCCTGCAGATGGGGGGAGCWGCTGWGATTTCTGCAGCCTGGGGGGCTCTGTCCAGGTAAAGCAGCCCAGCAGTCACTGGGAGGTGAAACAGGGCATGTGTTCTCTTTTCTCTAAAGAGAAAATTGGCATTTTGGGGCAAATGGAGCCCTGAAAGGGARAATTCAACAAATTGTAAGCTTTGAGTGGCACCTCTTTAAATTGTGCTTGTGAATTTATTTTTCTATTTTCTTTAGGCACTAGGGATTCTTATAGGTAGCAAGCAGCAGAGGGGAGCTAAAATTGTTTGAAAAATTAAAAGCAGGGTCATTTTCTTGCTGCAAAGATATTCCCCAAAACATCTTTCCCTGGCCCTGTCATTTTTAGTGTTTTTTAAAGTGGTTTTTAGTGGCTC
Organism: Sporophila hypoxantha; assembly: GCA_002167245.1. Classification (NCBI taxonomy): domain Eukaryota; kingdom Metazoa; phylum Chordata; class Aves; order Passeriformes; family Thraupidae; genus Sporophila; species Sporophila hypoxantha. The sequence goes on along the minus strand of NDFG01000004.1, from coordinate 1,076,376 downwards.
AAAGGAAAGTTTTACAGTTCCCAAAGCAGCAATTCTGCAGCCCTGTCTGTCCCCCAGGAGGATGAGGGATGAAGCAGGATCTTCCTCTTCTGTAGCAGACTGTTTTGCTCTCCTATGGCTGTGCTTGTCCCTGACCTGTAATTGCCTTTGAGATAGTCAGGGTTGTGCTGGTCCTGAGGGGAAATGCTGGAGGTCATTGTTTAACCAAGCAGCTCCTTCAGAGTGGGGCAGGACAGGCAGGTGGGGGCTCTTGTCAGGCCCTGATCTTTGAGAATTGTTTGGTTTCCTCCTCGGGGTGAAAGGGTCCCAGCCAAGAAGTGATTTTTGATTACCTGGTGCAGCCTCCTGGGGATGGAGCCCTGGTGGGTGTCTCTGGGGGTTGGATGGGCAGTCCCAGCACCCTGTGTCACCTCTGTCGTGTCACACAGAGCTGTCCCCACCTGCTCCGTGCCAGGGAAGCCACAGAGCTTTGCTGTGATTCTGGCAGGAGACCAAACAGCTCTGTCTTTGATCATTGTAAAAACATCTGCTCCCAGATCCTGCCTGAGCTGGGGAGAGCCAGGAGAGTGGGGTTTGAGTGGGGAGAGCCAGGAGAGTGGGGTTTGACTGGGGAGAGCCAAGAAAGTGAGGTTTGATTGAGCTGGGGAGAGCAGGAGAGTGGGGTTTGGGCTGGGGAGTGTCACAGACATCTTTTTCACTAAAATCCTTTCTTTAGGATTTTTTCCTTCTGGGAAGCTGAAGCCCCAGAAACAAAAAGTAAGCAATAATTATCTGCTGCTGTAGAATGTAACAAATCTGCCTGGATTAGCCCAGTTTAGATGTTTAGAGTGGGTGACCAATCCAGAACTGAGATCTCTCAGACGCAGTCCAAGAGAGCGGGTTTGTTATCATTCTTTACTATTCTTAGCTTAGCTTAGCAGCTTCTGGAAACTCTCCTTTTCTTTTTCTTTTAGTATAGTTATAATAGATGTATATATCATAACATAATAAATCAAGCCTTCTGATCATAGAGCCCATCTCATCTCTTCCTTCACCCCGAAAA